>RXIC02000427.1:0-17500 GCA_003952965.2 Morella rubra | reverse complement strand
AAATATGCAGTTACGAATAATCTAACCTAATAGGAATTAGACCTAACACGATTCAAAATAGAAAAACTTCAATCATTTCGATTTGTTTGAAAGGGGAAAAAAGAGAGGGTTCCAAAGCTAAATAAACATCCGAATCGCCCATGAATCTCAATGACCAAGAATTAGCAATTGACGCGGGAAGGAACTATGGAATACCCGGAATCTCAGAGAAAGATTCCATTTTATGAATTGTTCATTCAATTAATTTCGAATAAGTCGTATCTTGCTCAGACCAATAAATAGAGCTGGGCTTATAGTTTAAGCCGCCAGTATAAAACCGAAATAACTAGTTATAGTAGGCATGAAGGAGCTAAATGAGATACGTTATTATTATATATTATAACTTTATATATAATAATAGTTTTTAATAAACTTACCTAAGTTTGCATTTTTGCAAGATACGAGGATAAGAAAAAATACCAATTGACAGTTTTTGATTCATCAGTCATTATCATTATAGACGGCACTAAGAAAGATAGAGTGACAGAGGTAGAAAAATAAATGGATTCATGATCTTTTACATCTACCCATCCTGTGATTCCGAATCAACAGACCCCATTACCGAGATATGGCAACTCTTTTTTAAAGAAATAGTAAAAAAAATTGTATCGAATCCATTTTCTATTTTGGAACGAACAACGACCAACTAACACTTTGACTTTACTTTAACTCATTAGATTCAGTAGTAGGTTCATTAATTGCACATAATATCTCGAATGAGAAGAAAAAAAGTCTCGCACGATCGCTCGAAGAAATCAAACCTTTATTTCAGTCTAACTCGATTCTAAGACTAGTAATTCCTATGTTCTTTTCCTTTTGGGTTCTACATTTTTTCTTTCAATATTACAGAGTCCCATCCTTGTAGCTAGGTCAAGAAAAAACCTTTGGATCTAATACAGCAATGCTTGCATCACGAATATTGATTGTTCCAATTCTTTTTTTGTTTGTTCTCTTTCTTTCATCGAAGACTATATATACTATAATACTTGTTATTGTATGACCAACCAATTCCTTAAAATGAAAGGATTCGAACAAAAAAACCTTTTCTACAACCATGAAAAGGGGCTTTCTAGATTTCGCATCTAATTGAATTGTGGGAATATTAAAATCTCTTTCATTAATTATTAGAACCCAATTCGTCGGACTCACACTTTACCAGATCTTCCGTTTCTAGTCTGAAGCCAGTAATGGAAAGAACCCCTATACTACAAGAGAGGAATTTTCTATTGAATGGCACATGGTTCCGCATTGACAAGCAACAAGAAAGGAAGAAAGAAATATTATATCACTTCTTTTCTATATTGATTGAAATTGCGTTGCTGTGTCAGAAGAAGGATAGCTATACGGATTCGGTATACTCTAAAGACACCCTCGGTACCACTATTGAAGATCTCACAAAGATTCAATCTCAGTGAATTTCCATTTACTGATCCTATCTTTCACAGAATTGATCCCCCCTTTTACTGTACATGAATATGTGGAGCTCGGCATGTCTGGAAGCACGGGAGAACGTTCTTTTGCTTATATTATTACCTGTATTCGATACTGGGTCATTCATAGCAAACCTATACCTTCCCTATTTACTCGACGAATAAAGGGGGTTGGTTATTCGTCAGCACGGGTTTAGCTTCCTCTTCTGGTATAGGTTTGGGAGCCCTCGGCCAAACGAGTATTTTACAGAGAGCCGACAAGGAATTCCATTAATAACTGGCCGTTTTGATCCTTTGGTACAACTCGATGAATTTAGTAGATCCTTTTAGGAGGCTCCTAGTAAGCTTAGATCGAACCTATCCCATTTTTACAGTGCGATGGTTGGCTGTTCACGGACTAGCTGTACCTAGCGTTTTTTTTGGGGGGGTCAATATCAGCAATGCAGTTCATCCAACGATAAACTTAATCCGAATTATAGAGCTACGACATAATCAAACCCGAACGAACAAAATGTTGAATTGAATCGTACCAGTCTCTACTGGGGGTTCTTTTTCATTTTTTTACTTGCTGTTTTATTTTCCAATTTTTTCTTCAATTAAGAGAAGAAAAGAGAATAGTAAAATTAAATAGTAGGAATTCTCTTATCCCATTCGGAAGGATATCATCTCATAATTATCCATTACTGTTTATGTCTCTAGCATGACCACTTGATGAAGGAGGGAAGTGGGGTAAAATGGCCGATACTACTGGAAGGATTCCTCTTTGGCTGATAGGTACTGTAACTGGTATTCCTGTGATCGGTTCAATAGGTCTTTTTTTTTCTGGTTTATATTCCGGATTGGGTTCATCCCTGTAGTAATCGGATGAACTGGGTTGTACCTGTTCCGATTCAAAATGACAAAAGAACCGGGCAACAGTAGGAGCCCTAAAGAGGAAAGGGGCAGGAGCACTCGACCCTTGAGAAATGAACAGATTATTTTATCTTATTTATGTTAAAACCCGAGGAAGAAGTTTCAGTTTAGAATAGGGGCCGAAAGGCGTGAGTGCAGTAGACGTTTAAAAGACTATATGGAACTAAAATCTTTCATCCCTTCATCCCAGTTTCGAAATAGGCTGTGTCGAGACTGCAATTATTGCTTTCGGGTTCTTTCCCCAGCCAGTCGCCCCTGTGTGGGAGGGGTCAAGCTTGGAGACTTCTCATTTGCGGGGAATAAAACTATCACGCACCTTGCATTCCGGTTCTACATATCGAATTGGGGAGTTCCGGTTTTCTAAGGATTTCCTATTGCTGGCATAGCAGGGACTAAAGAAACTTGCACGGAAATTGCCTGCCGGACAGAGGCCCAAAAAATTACACAATTCTTTATTAACGATATGGCTGTCAAAGATTCTCCTATCTTTTTTCAGCCCTCTCTACGCCTTCAACAATGAGATTTCAAAAGACGATTATTTCTCCACTGCTTCCTGACGAATGATTGATAGGAACGGATTGCCTGGGCTTCCCTGCATCCGATCGACTCATACCCCCCAGCCCTGTCTCCAGGATCTCATTCAATAGATCCAACCCATTTCTAGGGTAGATAGAGGAGTTCGTCTCCCACTTCCTTTGCTTTGCTCCACTGGCACCAAAGATCAAGAATTCGAGATAGAAAGAAAGATTGATTGGTGGGCTGTTAAGCTCCCCTATCACTTAAAGGCAGATAGCGGGAAAGGTGAGCAGCTATTGCTTCATTGTTCATCTTCCCCTCGCTACCGGATGAGTGAACTCTACCCGTCTATGCTGGATGGGATTGGATTCAATCCACCCTTAGGCCTTGGAGGAGCATATATTGAGATAGGATTGAATGCCATGCCCCGCCGGGTTGCATTGGGAGAATAGGTAGGCCTTGTTAGCGGCACATCATCAGGAATGGATTCAATCAACGGATTTCCCTTGCCTCCTGGATCCACTGGACGAGTGGAAGACATTGGGAAGGGCTTCACATCCCTTGCAGGGCTTTGAGGTTTGAAACTTGGTTGCGCTCCTCCGATTGACAGATTCCTGGAAAAAAAGAACGCCTTGAGGCGGAGGATTGTATCTGGAAATGGAAGCTCTGTCCCCCTCACACTATATTTTGAATTAGGAGCTTGCCTCTTTCTCTCTCTACCGCCTGTGTCTATCTCCTGTCAAGTGTGCTCCCTGCCGCGCTACTCTTACAGCAATTGTAACTGTGTGACTAACAACAACAGTACCAGTTCGTGCATCAGTGGTTCAAGTGCAGTGCCCAGAAAGGGTTCAAAGATCTATGGCGACATAAATTTCCCAACAAATCTATGGGAAGTATATTCAAAATAATCATCAAGTAAGTGGCCGCCTTAATTTCATAACCTAAAGCACCGGTCTTCTTATCAACAGCAGAAGCAATCCTATGGGAGTATCTTGGGTTCTCCTCTATGATTGACTTGGGTATGTATACTTTTTTTTTCTCTGGAGACATGGCTATCGTATGTCCACAGCGTTACAACTCGAGTTTTGCTCCGCATCAAACAACTCATCACGTGGGTATTATGTATTCATCTTCCAAGCTAGATTCTAAA
The DNA here is from genome assembly GCA_003952965.2 of Morella rubra. Lineage (NCBI taxonomy): Eukaryota > Viridiplantae > Streptophyta > Magnoliopsida > Fagales > Myricaceae > Morella > Morella rubra. The sequence continues at coordinate 13,453 of RXIC02000427.1, read as the reverse complement.
TTGTTTTTTACATTTACACTGGGGCTACCCATCATATGACGAGCAATCCGGCTGCATTTGTCTCATCCTCGCCGTACCAAGGCAAAAATGTCGTCTTCACCGGTGACCACACCCCACTCTCTATTTCAGACATTGGTACGATCTCTTTATCATCTCGTTCTGGCAATGTTCTTCATCTCAATGATGCTATGCTATATTGCTTCCTAAAGTCAGTCTCTAAAAAAATTTTATCGGTTGGACAACTTTTTGATGATCGCCAAAGCTATGCCATCTTTACTCCGACTTCCTCTGTGTTGTCAAGGATCTACACACGCATAATGTCATAGCTATAGGGTGCCGCCCGTAGCCAACCCATATATGCTTTAGACTTGATTCTCCTCTGATTTATTTGTGGCTTCTTCATAACAAAGAGCTTCCTGATCTTTGGCAACTAAGGGCTTCTAGAGGGCAGCTCTTCTTGTTGGTTGTTAGGTCTTCGACTACATGGAACAAACTAGAACGCCTTCAATTGCTTCCTGCATCCGCTAGTTCTTCATTCTCTTCTTGGTTTAGCTGCCAGCTGGCCAAACACGGGCAAGACCTACGAATTCCACTCTTCTGATTGTTTCAATTCCATTAGCCCTTTTGCATTCTGATGTATGGGGCCTCTTCCTTCTTTCTTTGGTTATCGCATTCCTTTCTTAGAACAAATTCATAGGGGGTTAGTTCAAAGCTCGTTTATGGATAATGTATTTCGTTATCAAAAAAGAATTCATTAAGCACAAACCTTACTAGATAGGGGGTACTTCAGTGCTTTCGGCTTTTTAAAGCTAAGGTTGATAATTTCTTCTTTTGTCATCGGATTCCAGTTTTGCACTAAGATTCAGGGGGGGAATCTGTCTCATCAGCTTTCTCTCAGTTTACAGCCACTCATGGAATTGATCAAAAGTTCTCCTGCCCATATACCTCACAGCAAAATGGGGTCGCAGAAAGGAAGCATAGACACATATCATAGAAACGGCTTTTGCTCTGATGTTTGACAACCGTGTCCCCCCCTATCTCGTAAGGTAAGTGGCCCTATGTTAGTTGGGGGCCCTTTCCATCGCGGTCTTTATCATCAACCGCCTTCCTCTGTGCTTGGCGACATTACTCCATATCAGTGTCTGTTTGGATCGCCACCTGATTATGAAAGTCTTAGACTTTTTTTTTATCTTTGCTCATATACCTGCCCGCCGCAGCCTACTTCTTTATCGGTGAATCGCGTTCATCGCTTCTCTAAAGAAGCTCTTTGTAAGGGTTGGCACATTGTTATCAATCTTTTTGTATGAATGAGTTTCCCTCCCCTTTCGCACTCTAGTCCCTTCTTGCCTAGGGTCTTTGCTTTCAATAGTTTCAATACTTCTGGAGTGCAGGACTTCGTCTCGTAAGCCATTTCTTTTAGTGTAAGAAGAAGCCGTGTGAAAGCGTCTTCTAGGTGGGAGTAATTATATAACTATCGAAAAGGGCTTTGCTTTTTTAGGCCTATGGAGTGAGACTTTCTATTAAGAAAAGAGGAATGCCCGCGAATCCATTACTTAGACAAAGACTCCTTCTTGCTTGTTCATGACGCTCTCTTCTTGCTTGAGCGCTTCGATAGCAATTCCCTTCTTGGAATCAGTTGCTGTCTACGGTCTTCGGTCAACTCTCGTCTATCGCTCGCATCTGTCCTATTCAGTCAGTCAATCCGGTGAATCGCTTTCAGTCTCTCTTTTGCTTGCCTAGGAGCTCTAGCTCTCCTGATAGTAGCTCTTCCGCTAGCAGTTGCTCTTCTGCTTTTCTTGAATCTTTCTTCCGGAAACTCTCCCAGTCGATAGTAGGTTCTGAGGTCGATAGGCATCACTTTCTCGATTTCAGTATTACGAATATCTCCATCTCCAGCCCTTGTTGTCTTGAAATACTTCCTCTCTTCTGGCCCTTGGCTTGTTAGCGAATAAGGTTCGAGCTGTAATCTAAGAAGTCTCCCGTAACTGGGCAATCCGTCCACGATCACTTCTTTCTGTTCTATTCCCGTCTTTCTGTCTTAAATAGATCGATTCGTAACTATCTCAATTGGTCTCGGTATCGGTCCTTTCCCTCATTACGATTTCTTTCTTTTATAATAGTTCTCTTCCCGCATGTCCTTGCCTTTCGCACTATTCTATTACTGTACTTCTGAGTAAGGAATTATTAACTTATTGGCGCAATAGGGTAGTAAACGAATACCAGAGGCTTTACTGAAGAAGAAGGAGAAGGAGTCTCGTGATATTAGACCGATCCGCTTTCCCAGACCTTACGAATTCATTTGATTGATCGTGCGGGTGCCATAGGAACTGCAAGAGTAAGTGAACCGCATCTCGTGCACCGGAATTGGCTTGTTCGATATTCTATTATCTTGTACCAAAGCAAGCACACTCATTCAAGCGCCAGCCGTTGACTAGCCAACCAGAAATAAATTTTGAAAGAAAGAAGCCAAAGCGACGTACCTACCGAATTCTACTACTTCACCAGCCAAGCATTATGTTCCAACACCGGCAACTCCCACAACCACATGTTGTGACCAAGCAACTTCCGCGCCTCCCACTCGTACTGATACTGAGGGTGATTCGCTCCAACTACGGGATGAACGCCAACCCCGCCGGGTAGAGCTCCTCCTCCGTATCTGTATATCCGCATCTTCCTCATATGTAGTTTCTATGCCTTCAGAAAGGCCTATTATTGATCCACCATACTTCCCCCCGGCTGTAAAGAAGCTATATCGGCTCAACATTCGGATATATAAAAGAAAGAAGTCGTGAACTCCAGAAAGGAGGGAACTCAAGCGAAGAGACCATAGAATGGTACTGCTACTTGAAAGCCTGGGGCTAATAGCAAGACAGAGAGATTCGTGGAGAGATGTGCTATACTATATTTATTTCCTCATTGCCCCATCATATTTTCCAGTTACCATCAGATTGAATGAAAGGGATGACCAGCAGATGATAGCAAGGCTAAACAGATTCGAGATTCTCGATCAGATGAGCGGACAGGGCAAGCACGTACTACCAGAAGAGTAGACCTCAGAGCGATAGATTCCCAGTGCTTGAAGAAACTTACTTGGAGCCTTCCTTCACTCCTGAACTAGACTCAACTGAGTGCGCCTATGATAGAATCCTGCTACTAAGGAAAGGACTCTAAGAGACTGACTCGCGATCTAAAGAAAGTGAAATTCTGGTCGAGAAGAGAGTAGATTTAGATATGCGCGGGGATATAGACTAGATAAGTCCTAGACTACTATTGGCTAATGGAATCACTTAGTCTCGCTCTATTACATATAATGAAAGAAAGCAGCATAGCATTCTTTAGCTAATGAGATTCACACTCATTCACCAGGAAAGACCAATCACCAATACCAGTTCAGCGGAAAAGAGATGGCATGGGGGAAGGGATCGGTAAGGAAGGAGCTTACCTTGGATGACTTCTTCCTCGCCTCAGGGTCATCAACTGAAACTACTGATGCTTACTCATATGCTGGCCGGTCCGGTTAAATCCAATTTGATCCGCCTTAGTCTATACCTATACGGGTAGTGATATTCCAATTGGTTCAAGGTAAGCAGCTGAAGCAACTGCTGGGGGTGCCTATCCAACTGTCTCTGCCGCTGGTGGAACTGGATATCGATCCAACGGGTTCGGACGCGAGCGAATGGAAGCTAGGTACTATGGTTCAATGGGTGAGGATGCTAGGTTACCAGGTTCTCAAATCGGGTATTGAACCGTCTCTCCTTCCTGCTGCAACCTTTGCCTCTATCTCTACTTCTCGGTCTCGATCTCGAACTCAAACTGATGCCTAGCTGCCTGAATCTCTGCTTCCTTCTACTACCAGCGGGCTAGCCTTAGTTATGATTTGTATATCGATCCGGAGGACGGATCTCGCTACATACTAAAAGGATGTTAATCGCCGCATAGGAACTACCTACCATGAACCTTCTACCCCGAAATCCCACCACTTAGAGTCCATAGGAGGTTGCGGGATGGGAACTATCGGGGCAACACCCGGGAAGGGGAATCTTTCTGTCATTGTTGTCCGGTCCTACCGTCGTCGAGATTGAAGGGGGGACCTTCGCTGGTAGTACCAATAAATAGAGATGTGGGCCACTCTACCCAAGGGTGAATGTCTCGGTTCTTGGGAGAATCTGCTATCGATGGAGGGTAGGATCCCCCAGGGACGGAATCACTCGACTGATAAGGCTATCACATATCCGGGAGAGGGCAAGACCTTTATGGTGTTAATCCTCGGGCAAGGTGGAGAATTTCATTCATATGGAACTCGGGCTCAGAGGTGGTGGTGTACGCAAGACCTCCATAGTCCTGACTACTCTGGAAAACAACAAAAACAACTCCCATCAATCAGTTTGTCCCATCAAATCAACAGCCAACAAGGGGCTTTTTTTTGGCACCATCCTTCGGCTCAAGCCGAGGGGGCGGGGTAGTTTATCACTACCCGCGCACCGGAGCGCTGCTAACCTTATAGTCTAGCATTTCTGTTACGATTAGTTAGTGACCGTGCGTTGCCATGAGGCAACAAGCTGGGTTCCAGTCTGCTGGGATATTGGCTTGTAAACCTCAATCCCGACCGGTCACTTCATTCACTGTTTTCCGTTTGAATGACTGGAACGGATACCTGGTTTTGAGACAACTAGGCGCCCCCCTTTGGCTTACTCTTTGTAAGTCATGTAGGAGAGGTGAGATGACGAATCGTAGCGACTAAGAATATTATATTATTAAAATGACAATGTTATTTAACATATTAGAGCGCGCGCCTCTCGTCTCATGGCGTAGGATGAAAACCTAAGTGGTTAAAGGGATTTCTTATTAGAGTCCCTTTAATCATCTCCAAACGTCTTTCACCAGAATCCTGTATTAGCGGGTTCCTTTTCGCAAAGGAGTGTGTGAGACTTCGCAAGAAGTCGGGCTTACTCTTCACTGCGCTTTATCTAAAGCAGTGTGGGGTCTGCCTCCAGCAGTACTATGGAGGTGTGCGACAAGAGCATACCTTCTTCCTGTTATGGTCTCACTTACACGCTCAGGTCTGCCACGTATCATCCCCGCTTATCTCTCATCTCGGTTTATAGAAAACGTTCTTCATGGCCCTTTTTATTTGCTAAATCGCGAGTTTACGGGGTAACGATAGGTCCCTTCAAATGCAAAAGATAGGCCGTTTATTGAGACTGGAATTCAATAAGTAGAGTACGCAAGGAAGGACCTATTTGAAAGGAAGGTAACGGCTGGCACATAGGGACATCGGTTTAAGCTCCCTCAATGGGTAGCTCATCTCATTGGCTAGCTAGCTCATAGCAGCATTGCCGAGTTCAGTTACTTAGTACAGAGATTGGAACAACTTAGCGCGGGAAGTCCCATATGTTGTCTTAGCCTCGCCTCACCTATTTCCCTCATAACGAGATCAGAATGAGATAGAATTGGATCTCAAGTCTTAGCTAGATCTGGGCTACCACGTTCCCTCAGACGAAAAAAAAAGAATACCTAGACCTGCTGCACCCGCAAAGTAGGATCCGGCTTAGTCTACTAGAGACAGAGGAGAGCGAAAACTAAGTCAAAGGGGGAAGAGCTGTTTATGAGCATTTTTAGGCCGGTTGACAACATGCAATGTTTCCCACGAGGGTGCCTGAAACTCCAGTTTTTCTAGGCAGAGGTATAGCCATTTTTGAACACATTTGAGTTGGTGCTCACTTGTAGGAAGATTCCCCGCTCTGAAGTAAAGTCTTTTTGGAGCTCCTTCAAAAGAGGTTGGGATTACAGTTTCAATTGGATGTGTCCTGGTTAAATCGTTAACGACTGATATACTGCCTGAGACAGCGCATGCTCTCCCCTCTGCGTATCGAGATAAAGAAAAAACTTCCTGAGGCACGAAAAGCTTTCTTTTTTTTTGTGGGCTATCATTACGATAGGCACATTTGCTTTCTTGTGAAATCCCCGTGAATCCTTTGGTTCGTGGGATTAATCGAAAACCCATAGATCATAGTAATTGTGTGCCCCATTGAGATCATCTCCTCGGGAGCTGGTAAAATAGATTCTTAAAACACGGGATAGTATATGGAAAAGGGCTGTCTTCTGCATATTTGGCACTCCATAAATGAATAGCTGCTTTGTTTTTATCGGCCTGCGAAAAGATAGTTGACAAGCAATCCAATCAAGTAATAGATATCTCTCTTCTAGCTCTTCGATCTCATACTCCTCCGGTTGTCCATGTCTCTCAAAATAATCTATAAATCTCTCTCCCAGAGTTGTTTGCATATCTCGAACTACCTGTAGATCCTCATATAGATTCCTCATGCTCTCAGAGGAATGCCTGGATAGCTTCCTTAAGAGCTCATCGTTATATATTTCGTACCAATCCTGACATCTTAGGAGCTTGTCTATGATTTGCTCTGGGAGACTCGTCTGAGACCTAGACCTTTTGAGCTTTGGACTCGCCCCGAGCGGATGAAAATAATTTTTCTAAATTGGATTTGTTTTGTAAAAAGAACGAATTAAGAATTTCGGATTATCCAAAGGAAAGGACAAAAGAAAGTGAGAAAAAAGAGGCGGACAAAAGAGAAAAATACAAAAGAGAGGAGAAAGCTCGTATCGAAATAGCAGAAGCTTGGGATAGCATTCTATTTGCTCAAGTAATAAGAGGTTTTGTATTAGTAATCCAATCAATTCTTAGAAAATAGATTCTATTACCTTCATTAATAATAGCTAAAAATGAGTGCAATGGCTGAATCTGGGGGATCAGAACACACAGTTTTTATTCAAAGCAGTTATTCCATGGGAGGAGCAGAATCAGTGCCATATCCAAGGAGGATGGTTCAAGAATCACCCAACAAGCTGAGGTGAAGAACGAGATGATTGGGTATTTTCAGAACTTGTGGTCTAAACCTAGCAACCAACCAGCCATTGATAGAGAAGCACTAAATAGAACTATCCAAACAAAAAAGGCTGAGTCTTGAACAACAAGAGGAATTGGAGATGGATATCACCTCCTCAGAGGTGAAAGAAGCTATGTTTTCTATCAAGGATGGAAAGGCTCCTGGGCCTGACGGTTTTAATGCATTATTCTTCAAAAGGACGTGGGGAATTGTGTGGTTTCTTTGCTGGTAGTAGAGGACTGAGACAAGGAGATCCGATGTCACCCTACTTATTCACATTAGCTATGGAGGTGTTTTCCGGCATAATGCACGAGGCTTCCAGTGATAAGAGGTTCAAGTACCATTGGAGATGCCCAAAGGAAAAGAGAACTCGCCTTTGTTTTGCAGATGACTTGCTCATCTTCTGCAAAGGAGAGGAAGCAGTGGTATCAATTGTGAAGAATTGCCTACTCCAATTCAAGGAGATGTCGGGTCTCACTCCCAACCCGGGGAAAAGTAACATGTGAACATGTGGAGTAGCCCCTGAAGTTAAGGTGAGGATTCATAACCTTCTTGGTTACAATGAAGGCCACCTACCGGTCAGATACTTGGGAGTCCCCCTTATTTCCTCTAGGCTGCGAAAGATTGACTGCCTTGCCTTGGTAGACCGAATCATATGTAGAGCAAAAAGCTGGACCTCGAATTTTCTATCCTACGCGGGCAGAGTCCAGCTGGCAAAGTCCATTCTCTTCTCCGTACAATCATACTGGACCTCCCTCTTCATCCTTCCCAAGAGCATAATTAGAATGGTGGAACAGACCTTGAGGTCATTTATTTGGAAAGGAAGTGAATTGAGTAGAGGCGGAGCTAAGGTGGCATGGAAAGATTTATGCACTCCTAAGAAAGAAGGGGGACTGAGCTTAATAGACCTGGAAGCGTGGAAGAGTGCAGCAATGTGTAGACATATTTGGCATCTATTCTCCGACAAAGACCAGTCAATGTGGACGAGTTGGATAAGGACATACTGCATAAAAAAGAATAGGTGCTTTTGGTCCTTAAAAATACCAGGAGACTGCTCTTGGACATGGAGAAAACTCCTCAGACTGAGGAGCTCAGCACAAAAAGGAATTAAGCACGTGATAGGTAATGGAGCTAGCACCTATCTGTGGCTGGATGACTGGCATCCATTAGGGCCTCTCATCCGCCTAACAACTAAGGAGCAGATTCAGACATCTGGAATGAACATTGATTCAAAGGTGAGCGCAGTCATCGATAGAGAGGAATGGGGGTGGCCTAACCAAGAGTTGTTACAAGTCTTGAATGTGGTTGCACAATGTACTCCCTGCAGCTTTCGACCCAAGGTGGAGAGGCGGGATTCGGTAAGGTGGAACATGAACAGCAAGGGCACTTTTTCCTTGAAGAGTGCATTGGAGATGTTCAGACCCAGAGGCAGGCAGGTAGAATGGCATAGTGCGGTGTGGTTTAAAGGAATGATCCCGCGCCATGCTATTGTCTTATGGCTGGCTGTTCGGGATAGGCTCACAACTCAAGAAAGAATGAAAAATATGGGGCTGATCCATGAGGTGAAGTGCACCCTATGTGGGGGCAATGAAGAGAACATAAACCATTTATATTTCTCATGCCCCTTTTATTATAGAATATGGTTTTATCTTAAGGAAGAAATGCAACCTGCCATGTGTGCAAAGGAATTGGTCTGAAACGGTCATGTGGATTGCTAGAACCTGTAAAGGACACTCTCTGGGCAACATCATAGTAAAATTGGTGTTTGCAGCCACAGTTTATGTCTTATGGAGAGAGAGAAATAATAGGATGTACAAGGGGGAGGCAAGAAGGCAAGGCCTGGTCCTAATGGAGATTATTTCGACTGTGAGAGCCAAAGTTAGCACGATCGGGAGGGGGAGACAATGAACTGACCCACTCTTCCTTCCTGCATTTGTGATTGTTCTAATGCCCAAGGAAAACAGAGGTTATGCAAAAGTGCTGCCATTAATGAATTAGAAAGCTCGCCATCTGCTAACATTGTGGTTTGGAATCGATTCTTTCTCAATGGCCCACCCTTTCTTTGAACCTTGTTAATGATCGAACCGAAATAAGCGTGTGAAACTCAATCTCATTTAGAAACCTTATCAATCATTTCGATCATCAATTTTAGAAAAAAATAACTTTTTTTCCCCTTGGCCCCTAGGTCGACATAAAGCGCGTATAAAAATGGTACCCGTTCGTTTACTGGAATTTTATGTTGCTGAAAAGCATTTAGTGATACTTTACTTATGATCATGGACCAATGCTTTGGAGTTTGGGGAGGAATAATATCGTCATTTTGAGTGAATTCCTGCATTAACGCATTGATATCGGAAATAACGTTCCGCAGTTCGCGGGCTTGCGCTTCCGGGACGTCAGCCCGGTTGTTGCCCTCCCCATTATTGGGAGCCACCGGTTCTGGAGCCACCCCGGTTTCCCCTTGCTGCAGCTGACCCTGGTTTGGGGTCGAAGATGAGACTTCGGGATCAAGCCATTTCTCAATCCACGAGCCACTCCATGTGGATGAGGTTGAAGGTTCGTGGGCCTCCTCCCTTACGGGGGCCCGGGCTGTGGATGGTTCGGGGGCCTCCCCTCCTTCCGGTGGAATGTTTGGGGCTTGGGCTGGTTGGGAAGCCCCGGTTTCATTTCCCGTACCCCGGGTCGAGACTTCGACCTCCTCTCCGCCTTCGTTGTGAGGGGGCGTATACCCGGCCCCTTCGATCCAAGAGGACCCCTCCATTGACGACGGAAGAGAAGAGGAGCCGGACCCGGTAGTAGGAGCCATCATGTTACCTATAGTCATGGGTAGTTCGATATCCATATAAAGGACTCAAAAAAATAAATAAAAGAAAAAAAGCAATGTGATTCTTAATTTGAATATAAAAAGACGTTCGTTCCTTATGAAAATGAAATATATCTCTCTCAAAAGTAGAAGAAGCAGATGCTTTTTCCGCAGATTCATTATAGTCCTCCTAAAATCAATAGCATTTCGTCGGAATACATCCTGTCTTTTCACCTTAGTAGTCCTATGCATAGTCAGTACTATAGCTAAAATAATAACAACTAATACTAATAAAATCAGATAAAATGTAGGGCTCGAGAAAACAAAAAGTATCATGGTACGTCGTCCTTCCCTGAAATGGAACTCTCATGCTGGAGCAAGAACTAGCATGAAAGTCGATCTATTACGACCAGCGCGGGCGCGGTTGTTCGTATTTATTTCATTTTCTTCTTCCAAGCCAAGCCCTTCTTAAAAGGCATTCACTAAGTTACTTACGGAATCTCAAATCTCTCTCGCTTTTGAACTTATTTCGACTTGCATGTGTTAAGCATATAGCTAGCGTTCCTTCTTCGAACCTTTTGGTATGTATTGCCCCCTAACTATAGATCAGATCCACCGGACGAGAAACTAAATTCCGCACTGCTGCTGAGTCGTCGGACTTATCCACCAAGGGATTCGTGGAATTTCTGTGGATTGCGTTGGAGGAAATCTACCAAAGCTAGGCAGATAGATAGACTCCTTTCCCGCTGCTAAGGGAGAGCAAGAAACAAAATCAAATGATTATTTTTTAATCGGCGCCCCCTTTTGGGTATGCAGGTACTAAGAGTCCTCTCACTACCAACCAGCAGACATCATCTGGCTGGGTCTTGCCGGTATCAACAACAAGAAAAAAAACAACAAAATGGAAACAGCAACTAACTATGGCTCTTGGCCCAGACAACGTCCTAGGCGTAGGAGATCGGAGCAACAGGGAACGCCTAGACGACGTTTTTATTCTTGGGCTGCAGTAAGTAGATCGAGAGGTCGTTCCGCCCCTTGTCCCCGAATATGGGTAATCTGTTCTCAAAAAATCTTGCTCTAATCTGACCTAGCTGGCGAGCGATCCCAGTTCGCGGCAGAGAACAAGACAGCAAGCGAGCGTACCTTTGTTCGCTTCTTCTCCACCAAGCACGGAAGTTTAAGGATAACTGTAGGTCGGTGGCTACCTAAGGAAACTCCGATTCGATCCGCCCCCCGGCTGGGAGGCATCTACCTCATCCCGATCACAAGGAGAGGTTCACCATGATGGGGGTACTTATATTTTTTTCCCTTCCAGAAAGAATGAAATGCATAGGGGACCATCCTTTTGTTGCGGCATGCTCCTCAGATTTACGGATTCGCAGGGGGCCTCGGGCCCCACTTAGTTGACTAACAATGACAAAGGCTTGCGAAACTAAGTAGGGCCTTTTGAATTGAATCTTAAGTAATCTATCAGTGGTGCGAAGCGGCTTTGCTCCTTTTCTGTAGGGGAGCGAAAGGTTAGACCTTAGAAAGTCAGCGAACAGCGGTTCTTCTATGTAGGTATGGCGTTCCCCCTTTACTCTCCTAACGTCGAGCTAAGTGACTTCGTAACCTTTGCATAGCGTAGTAGAATGAAGGCTACGCACCGACGCTCTCTTATCTATTAGCCTAAGCGTCTTCGCTAACTCGCTCGCCTACTATACTATACTATACAATACATTAGTAGGGTAGGCTAGGCTAACTCAGCCGCTTACTTCTACTAATGTAGGGCTAAGTAGCGCCTTTCCTTTTTTAATAACCCATTTTCATTATCTTTCATAAGTAAAGTAGGCGAACCTATAGGTCTTTAGTAGCGTTGACAAAGAAGAACAGCCGGTTAAAAGACAGCGAATTTTTTTATTTATATATTATAATATATATATATATATATATATATATAATAGATATAAATAAATATATATATAGGCCAGCTTGACAAGCTATCCTTCCTCTTGATCTGAGGTGCGAAGAGAAACATCTCTTTCTTATGACTTCCACTTATCGATCCTGGCCCGGAAAAGTGACGACCAGGGCCCTATTGATGAATGAAAGAGAGGGTTTATGAGCCCTAGCCCTGTAAGCCCACACCTGTGTAGAGTAGATCGTTCAACACCTGCGGCACAAAGCCATTTTTGACCTATGGGTCCTAGTATCATAGGCGACCGAACGGCCGCCTCCTAATTACTAGACCAACCTGCTATAATAATTCCATAAACACCTAGCGAAGATATGGCAAACAAATAAAGTAGCCCTATGTTCAGATCTGACAATACCATACCATAATCAAAAGGTACAACGGCCCGAGCGACCAGACTTAACATAAATGTAGCCACTGGAGCCATTCTAAAAAGGGAGAAATTAGCACTACTTGGTGAAATAGGTTCTTTTAGAATCAATTTCAAACCATCTGCTAGAGGTTGTAACAATCCGAACGATCCCACTACATCAGGACCCTTTCGACGTTGCACAAAAGCCATTACTTTACGTTCAGCTAGCACTAAAAAGGCTACTCCTAGTAGAAGTGGTAGAATTATTCCAAGTATTTCAGCTGGAACAGCTATGTACGTTTTAGATTTTCTATTCACTCATGATCTGACCTGGTCGACCCGATCATGATATTTCACTCATGATCTGGCCTGGTCGACCCAATCATGATATTGAAGGATGGGACCTTTTCTCGAAAAACTCCGGATCCCGAGAAGAGTTGAAGATGGTGCAACATCGAATCCTCTTACGTTACTTCGAATGGAATCTTAGCCCGCCTCACTTGCTTTCTTTACTGCAGAAGGGCATAAATGAAGTCAAGAGATTTGCTTCTAACTAGTGGCTGAGAGTAAGCAAGCAACCTTCATTCAACAGATTTATGGTTGAGTCAATAACATGCTCTGAGTCGGGAATCTTTGCTCTTCTCTTTTGCATTTCCGCTGCCTGCGTTCTTCTTCGTGTCCGTCCGTATCGCAAAGCTGGTCGACGCCAGCTGTAATGGTTGAAAATAGGGGGCCAACCAAGACCCCCTAATAAAGCTTTGTTCGATAAAGCAAACGATTCGTTCCGACAACTTCGGACCAGATTAACCCCTTTGAATTAGCCGATCTTACAAAATAGATTGGGCGGGCTAGTTGGGAAGGGGTTATTAGCGGAGAAAAGAATCGCTGAGAGATAGATTCTACTATTTGGTCAGGACGAATGAGTGGCTGTGCAGCATGCTCCGGAGGAGATTGGCCCTTCCCCGAGTCAGTCCAGTCAGAAAGGGGAGGGCCCGCTGTCTAGACTGCATTTCGGGAGTTTTAACACCATCCCATTTCAACCAAAAATACAACCCTGTCAAAGGTATCTAACCTTCCTTCCTTATGAGTGGAAATCCAATCCCGTTTTGTCTTTTTTGCATAAAAACCAGCCGGCGCTTTTCAAAAATTGTAGGAAGAACGGGTTTAAAAAAATATATATATATATTTTTAATATATTATATTACCGGCCGGCTGGTTTTTATGCAAAAAAGACAAAACGGGATTGGATTTCCACTCATAAGGAAGGAAGGTTAGATACCTTTGACAGGGTTGTATTTTTGGTTGAAATGGGATGGTGTTAAAACTCCCGAAATGCAGTCTAGACAGCGGGCCCTCCCCTTTCTGACTGGACTGACTCGGGGAAGGGCCAATCTCCTCCGGAGCATGCTGCACAGCCACTCATTCGTCCTGACCAAATAGTA
>RXIC02000426.1:0-25424 GCA_003952965.2 Morella rubra | reverse complement strand
AGAAAATTAGAACGATTTGTGTTCTTCTAACTTTGTGGAGGAAAGGCTGTCCACGCTCGCACCTTATCCAAGTTAATCTCACGTAATAGAAGACCATCTCCAAGAAAAATAAATATCCAGTTATGTCTCTTAAAAATAAATGCAGTTACGTCATATTGACTTCTAAGTTCAAATCACCAGGAATTTATTGAACCTCGCAATCTGATTTTTTATAAATAATAATCTGGCTTATTCTGCATGGACACTTCAAAAAAGGATTGCACCATGTCACTCATGACAAGGTACTAGGAAGTATCACAAACACATCCCTTATGTTTGATTGATATAACCAAGGTATGAACAAGAAAATAAGGGAACCTTAAAGATTTAGAAATAACACACGTCTTGGAACTCAAAGGTTTGATGAATTTAACCCACATGTCTATGCCTGAGTGGCATAACTGAATCCACATTTTGCTAGTAGAGCCACAACAATTGGTCAGAACAAAATTACTGATAATGAAGTTAATTTAAGTAACAAGGGATCAGTGGTTACCTCTGATTTGGACAACCAATTTACGTGGAAGAGTCAAATCATCCCAGACATAATCAACATTACTTTTAGGTTTTAGAACCTCTGGCTCTGACAACTCCTGTAAAATTCTCAAGCAATAATTAGGGACAAGAAAGAAAAGAAAATTAAAATGTATATAACAAATTCCAATCTGCACTCAATAGATTATCAGTTGATGAGAAGAGAAGAAGTCAATAATGACAGAACCTTTTGGTAGTACGTTATAGCTACATCCCGCAAGCAATTTTCAATCCGATATGGTAGACTGATATCTGGTGGTTTCTTAAAGTGCAGAACAAGAGAAGAACCTTCTTCTACCACATGAACAGCTGCAAAATCAGTGATACGCTTTTCTGAGGCTGTCACTTGATTTGATACTTGCTCCCTGAACTTCAGGACAAAGTGTCCTAAGGAAGCAATACATACAGGTCCTGACCAGCCGAGTTCAGAACCATCAAGTTGAAACTGGATGTAAATTATTGAGTCATCATTAGCATTTCTGTGCTTTCTAATAAGATTTTCAAACAGACTGAACTCTCTCCTCTTTCTATTTCCAGTACGTAGCTGTAACGTTATTCTCTGTTTACTGGCTATGGGGACCATGCCTGCTATGTCATCCTTAACGGAGACAAAAGAGAAGGGGGAAGCAGGAAATAAAAATACATCACAAAAATGAATACCATATGTGAACTTGAAAAAAAGGTACATCCATTGGTGGAATATTGAGAGCAAACCTGTAAGTGACATTGACGGACAATGATACTATCCTCCGAGTCATTAAAGACAACATATCGTGGGACCACAGTCACTATTTGAGATGGCAACGCTACTTTATTTAGAAGTGGCCCCATGGACACCCCAAACTTTGCAATAGATTTAACTCCAAATCCCTCCTCTTCTTCCAAGCATATCTCTGTAAGGCCTGACAATGCATCTAAGTCCAAAAGTCGCTCTGATGCATTGTGTTCTAACAATCTCAGCCGCACCTTGTTAGATCTAGCAACAGAAGATAAGTAAGATGCCAATAAATGAAAATTTGAATGCTTATAAAATCAAGCAAATTTAGCACATGTAGAGAGGATGGAATTCAAATCTTTCTTATAGCCATTGCAAATAAATTATCTTACTTTAAGAACCAAGATCTAATCGAATTTGGAGGCAAAAGTAATCCTAACTCCAGAGGAATGCTGGGACCTAACTTCCCTGCTTCATCCCTGCATAAATTTATGGCTATCAGGATAATCAATGGCCCAGAGTCATCCTCAAATCTAACTAATCTAAGATGTAGTGACTACCTCGATAGAGGCTTCTTATCAGGCGGAAAGACATAAAGGGTAAAATCAGTATCATTCTTCAGGGCATATGATGTGAAAATAGCAGCCTGCATATAAATATCAAGATTACATTTCCAGCAAGGTGTTAAACCAACAAAAATAATTAGAAAAGATGTTGGTATACTCATATAGTTGTCAAAAGAGTGAATAACCAGAACGCAGTAAAAGTAAATCTGGCCAGGGCATAACCTCTAATATGCCTCGGTCCCCAAGAGACAATCTTAAGGTGGCAAAATACTTTCCACCAGCAAAATCCAGGTCAAGATCCACATGAGGGACAGAACTTTTCTGCTTTAGTAACTTCTTGACCAGATCACCACTATTCACTGGTTTGCAGTTAGTATCAGAAGCAGTTAAAGTGACAGTAAAAAATATAATGGCAGGATTAGCATAAAGATCAACTGCTGAACCACATGATATGGTTGCTTCTTTCCCAATGTTGTCACAGCCATTAGTTGTAGATACATCTGCACAGGATAAAGTAAGAGTTATGAGTGAAATCAATTGTAGACTGAAAAAAATCATCATCCCAAGAAATTTCTGCTCTTACCCGTTTCACTCAAAAGCACATATATCTCTGTGTGCAATAAATTGGACACCCGAACAGTCGGAAGAAGAAAAATTTCCTTCTGCTCTTGTAACACAACTGGTAAATCACTACTTCTAGATACATCTCTAGATTTATCAGGATGTAGGACAGGCACGTCTCTTCCAATCCTCTGGATCAGAAAATGAATGTTTGCAACACGTGAACTCTCAGATTTGAGAATACAATGTGCTGTGCTGAAGGAACATTTAGCAGAACCAAAAAATAAAGCCTTTCGGACTTTGTAGCTTAATTGATCAAAAATTCCAGAGAGACGAACAGCCTTTCCACCTTCAAAATCATCTGACCACCCCGGTGACAGCGAATTACTAGAATTTATTGAGCCATCTGAAAATTGAGGTCTAAAAGAAAATGAGAAGTTACCTGCACATCAATGACCAATCAGCTTGATTTGAGATAATCACAAAAATCAAATGTTTACCAAGAAAATCGCCACAGTCAACACTAATAAATTATAATGGGATGCACTTCTACTAGCAATTCACCCTACATCCAAATTCACATAACCAGTAAGAAAAGTAGGCTATCACCATGAAAGTCAAAGGATCACTGGCATGCAAACACACATTCTAGCCTCAAATTTACATCAACGGCCACTTGAAATCTGAGCTTCTGAAGTGACAAGACATGTTCATGGAGGATTCTAACTAGTTGGTAGAACACATACTCGTACCATTACTTGTTAAAAAACACCATACAAGAAGGGAGAGAAGAATAATGGGAGGAAATACAGCTGAGACACAGAAAAATGGCATAAGAATCAGGGGTTTTACATTGAGTAAAAGAACTGGAGTTCAGAGTGCGTACCAACACTTAAAGACATCAATGCCTTCTTTAATCCACCAGAAAAATTCACAGCATCAAACATGGCCATGGAATCGTCAATCGTTTCTCCTGATTTTAGCAACACAGAAGCAATCTCATCTTCGCTTTGTTGTGGTCGACAAAACCGGAGCTCCATAGGGAATTCAGTTTCGTTATGTATTCTTGTTAAAGGGGAAACTATAATTGACAATCCATCCTACAAAGAAAAAGAATCAACAAATAACACATCTTTCGATGAACTTTGTGAGATTCAGAAGTTGAAAACAAACTTGGGCTAATACCTCAAATTTTCTTGAAACGTCAATGACTACAAAAGGCCCAGGGTAAGTTTTTGAATCTGCCCAATAGCAAAAAATAAGGGATAAGCTAAACAGAAGAAAAAAGTTGCATGTTCTAATCCCTTGTGCAAATTGGAAAGGTAGAAATACAAAATCCGCTTATTAAGATGACAAGATCAAGACATCAAGGAAGCTCATCCTAATCATCTCAAGCTGATTTGACTGATAACGGCCTAGCCCATCCTCGTCCAAGTTCCATCAAAAGGTCCTATCTGCCCAATCCACTGCCTTCTACACATGATAAGGGTTATGGTATCCAGCAATACAAAGAATCGTTCATTGGTTAAACAGGTCCAAATGGTGAACTCAAATAAGTTTCTCTTAGATTCTTCAGGCGCCCTTTCGTGTCACCTGATCACCAAGAACACAGCCAGCAATAACCTCCTCAAACTTCCAAGCTACTCTATTAAATCAAGAAAAGAATTTATGGGGAGAGAGAGAGAGAGAATAAAGACTAACTGATGGATTAAGTGCACTCTATTTCTACTTTTTCGAGCCCACCCTAGCTGTGATGATGACGAAATCCATTTACCACTCTCTCCTATGTATTTTAGGTAGGGTCAAATGCTAATGCTCGGAAATAATGCTGCAGTAGTTAACAAATCCTTTTTTCTACAAATTATTAATAGATGCTCTTATTTTTGAGGAAAAGGGTCACAAAAGCATGAAATTCATGCTTGAAAAAATTATCCAGTCTTGAAATCTATATGATATCCTCACAAATATATTGGACCAATTATCTGGTCTCAAAACTACATGATATCGTCATAAGCATGGAATTAACCTCACATAATATTCAAAATGGTAATCCATCTGTATCCTGAATTTTATGAGATTTTACACAATTCCATTTTTTCTTCCTGTAGTAATCAATGAAAGAAAAGCCAACTTTGTCACTTCTGCCGCTCCTTCCTCCCAACACCCCCCCACCCTTCTCTTTTTCTGTCTTCAAATTTCAGGACGAACAAAACATAAATCATATAATAGGAAGCGATCATTTACAGAAAATACTCTAACTTGGTAAATTTACTTTAAGGGTTTATACCATACCCAAATACCTAGAGTTAATGCAATACAGAGATACTCAAAGTTATAAGTGACATGGCATTAACCTCGGTTGCCAAGTTCTTAGAAGTTAACAACCCCACATCTTTTCTCATAGTATCTTTTAAAGACACGGAACAAATGGGAATAAACAAATGAATCTTGGGAAAGACTAAGGTGAGGCGATGTTCAATTTAAACTATGACTGCCAGAAGGCATGCTGCAACAGGGCACATAGCTGCCTGTGAAAAGTAAAGTATTCAGCGATGTCGTAACTATATGATGTGGCCGAACTCACCTTGGACTGACATAATACGTGTCCTCCAGGCAAGAGCTTGAGCTTCTACAAACGAAAGATTAATGGAAGAAGTTTTGAGGGATCCGGGATTGGCGAGTTGGAGAGAAACAACTGATTTGATTTCTGGAGACTGGTTTGCTACATCTGA
Source organism: Morella rubra (assembly GCA_003952965.2). Taxonomy (NCBI): domain Eukaryota; kingdom Viridiplantae; phylum Streptophyta; class Magnoliopsida; order Fagales; family Myricaceae; genus Morella; species Morella rubra. The sequence goes on along the minus strand of RXIC02000426.1, from coordinate 20,277 downwards.
GTTCCTTGATAAGATCAATCACTCCATAAATCATATATCCACAGTAATAACATAAATGGGGGTCCACATCAGCATGTGTGTGAATGCAAGGTAAGAGTAAAAGACCCTCTACATTTAACAAACAGTATGTATGTGTGCCTGTAACTAGAGGAAACACAAGAAGATTGACTCAAAAGCATTGTTTCATCTGTGGCATCTTATTAGCTATCAGAGTTTCCAAATTTATTAGATATGTCATCGAAGTAAGGATCAATTACTAAGATTTCATGGGCTAACAGTGAGGAGAAACCGGGAGAGGCACTATTTAAGAAAAGCTAGAAAATGGGCTATTTTATCCAACTCTTCTTCATCAATCAGGAAGAATAAATCAACTGGGAAAAAAATACAGGAAAAATTCCTTCTATTCCAAAGAGAAATGTGCTGCATCAATGGATAGATATTGACATATTAAAAATATATTATTTTCCATGCATAATGGGCATGGATAGGACATTTCATCAGATTTTTGACAACACAAAGTTTGGTCATTTCATCACAGACATGATCATGGATAGGACATTTCAATGATAGCTGCAAAAAGTGAGAGCGCAAAAAAACACCCATTCTAGTTTTAGTTCGCCTCATATATGTATGGAAAATACATGACTGACGTATATTCTGAGGGCATACCCTACAAACACAGAAGCCGACTGATTTCTGGCTATTGATATACTTTGTTTATTGTAGAACTGACAAAGAAGATTTAAGCCTGATCGGTTCTCCACCTGTTACAGTACAAATTTAGTTCGTGAAGACAGGTTCAGTATTTATAGAAACATTAAAAGAAATGTATGTACAAATACAAACACACAGGGAGGGGGGAGAAAAAAAGGATGCAGAGCAGAAAATCGAACTAATCTATCAGTCATCAATTTTTTTATGGAAAAACAGCCCGGGGGGTAGGGGTTAATATCACACATACATAGAAACTTTCAAACCAAAGAAGGGTCACCTGACATATGCATATATGACAGTCACTGTGTGTATGTCCACATGAACAGAAGGGTGAATGTAAAAATCTGCCAAATGTGAAGCATTCGGAAACCAAGAAAGGAACATTCTCTTTCCAAATGGCTATGGCTAATGGAGCCGTCTTCATATAACTAGTTGACAACATTGTCAACCCACTAAATTTGTCCTTTAGACAAGAAAGGGGTTCTACACACTCCTCTGAGCACACTGTATAGAAGGATTATTCTCCATCATTTACACTTTCTTCTGCTCCCAGATAGGAGAACACATGTAATCTCCGAGGAAGAAGGACTTTCCCCTTATTCTATTTTGATTTTGATGATGATTGAATTTTATTTTTTTTCATTGATTCTCATATGATCATAGACCATGGAAAATTTTTTTGCAGGCACTCGATTATTCTAATACCCATATAACCACACAGGCTTTCTCCTCTCCCCCCCCCGCGGCGCCACACACACACAAGAAACAACCCAGTGAACGAGAACTGTTTTGAGGCATGACAAATGATGACATCGATAAAGTCAAGAGTCTCCTCTTACAAGGGTTTCCACGCAGCTGAATGAATGACAACCATCAAGATATGACAGCACAAGAAATGCATGCACATGAAGGCGGGGGTGCAAATGGGCACAGATGTATATATGATACTTCAACAGGACAACAGCAAACAGAATACCTTGCAGCAATTGGCCAGAATCCTGGAGCTTCTCACCGAATAAGAGCTCTAATTCCCCACAAACAAAGAGAAGCATGTCTAGTGAAAGCTCAGTCAGGACATGTTCTTAAGGCGCCAGAATAGAACTTGATAAAATGGTTTGATTAGACAAAAAGGGTACTGAAACAATAGTATGACTTGAGAAATCATACTCCTGATCACTGAATAGAAATGAATAGGCACACCATTTGAAAGAGTTTCTGAATCCCCAATCTGAAAGTGGAACGGTAGAATATGCATACTTCAACAGGGAGAAGAAGTTCTCTCCTAAATTTTGAAACCAAAAGGGAAGACTAATTTAAAAGGTAGTCAAATAATAAATCAATTTCAAAGAAAGGCAAGTCAAAGGAAGTCAAAGTAGATGGACAAAACACTAACCACAAGTTTCTTTGGGCATCAAAGTAATACACTGCAGTACTTGATGTGCTTATAACACGGGTTTTGGTAGGTAGAACTTGTAGAATAAGATGGACATTGCTGATGCAACCACGAAGCAGAGGACACACGTCCTTTATATCCGAAAGTTGATGAACGATCGTGAGAGAAATTTTGTCAATTAAGATATTTATGCAAGGGAAAGTTTTAGCCGGTGCAGAAGTTCTCTCTTCACCCATGTGTGAATTATGTTGCAGATTAGTTCCTGAAGCTTGCACGGGGTAGCTTTCTAGCTTTACAACATCACGAGTTATTGAAAGGTCATGGAATAATTTCACCTTGAATGGATTTCCAGGCTTCTGAACAAACTCTGGAATTCCATTCACAAAAGCAACAGCACAATCATTCTTCTTATTCACAAGGTAAAAGGTCCTTCTAACAAACTGATTGTAAGGCTCCCAGTCAATATCTCCCTCATAACTTTCAGGCTCACAAGAAAGTGCTCTCCAAAGAGCCCACCTGCTATCGTCAGTGCAGGAGATGTCAACAAAACCAGATCCTGGAGTATAGTTCAACCGCAATGGTTCCCCTAAGTCATTCTTAGCATGCAATGATATCAAGGAGAACCACACAACTCGTGACTTCCACATTCTCTGATGGTGGTATTTGACCTATGCAGATATCAAGCAGCGATTATCATAATGCCATCTTTTTTTTTATAAGTAATTATCATAATGCCATCTAAGAAACTACAAATAGCAATCAACAAACGACAACATAAATGAGTGGGAGATGAGTCATTGAATCACTTCTTACAATTATTGAAAAATATGTCTTCTTTAACAATAGTTCACAGTGGTATTAGCACTTCAAAAGCAACATTAGTGCAAAGGATATGAGAGTTAGAGCACAATCAAGCCATGATCATCAGGCTATTACCTGAGCCAATCTAGCACTTAAGTTATTTACAGCACCCTGTCAGGTATACTAAAGCTGTAGAGCTTTTCCTATCCATACAAACATCAAACTATTGAAAATGACAAGCCCAAAGCCCAACAGTGTACCCAGATAATGTATGCACATTCTGCACACCATCTCAAAAAAAGGTAAGGCCAAAAACCTATGATCCATAATGAGTGTTGAACCAGATATTTAAAGTTGGCTTTTGAGATTAAGACTATGTACTTCAACAGCAAAGCAGAACTACCTATTAAAGCCCAGAACTACCTAGAAAGCCAACATACCTACAAATTATAAAAAGACTTTTCAATTTCAGGAAACTGGTATTTCTCAAAGCCTCTTTGTGAAATAGAAATATAAACCATCGAAAAATTCCATACCCTGAAAAGGGCCCTTTCTCCAACAAGGGAATAATGAACTGCACCACCTAAACTGTACTCATTTTCTCCACCTTCAACAGTAAAGTACATGTGTTGGTCGACATCTTGAATTGCAACAATTGCTCCTATAAAGATCATCAGTGCGATTAATTCAAGCTTTGTCAACTTTTCAAGAAATATATTCACACTCAGAGAAATTACCATTTGGGATCATTGCCTCCATACTATTCTCGAAGTCCTGGCTGCTGGACCAACGCCTTTTGTTTGATTTGCTGGTTGTTTCATTGCTAACTAGCTCAGATAAGGATGAGACCATAGACAGAATTGTCTAAACCAAAAACAGCAGGTAAGATTCCATGACACAAGCAGTGAATTGGAAGCCAAAAACAAGGTATGATAGCACTGGACAAAGTATTGATCCAATATCTCACCTGTATTTCAGCAAGAGAAATAGTCACATCAAATCCAGAAACTGAGCCACTTCCAATCCAAACCTGATAGGAGAGCAAATGACTATTCTCTGGCTTCTCCATTGCCATAAAAGCACCCAATTGTTTCAAGATACAGTTATGATGACTTAAATGGTATCCATCAGATGCACAACTTTTCAAAGAAAATTCTTTCTGGGGACCAGGATCCTTGGAGCTACTTGCTTCATTAACTGGATGAAGCCCATTTCCAGGTTGAAATCCCTCAGCCGAATCTCCAGGCATTGGACAAGATGACATATTCTCTAACGAGACAGAAGAAAAATGGGGAATTTGGATTTGATTTTTGATACTATCACGAAGGACCAGAGAAAAGACTGATAACCGAGGAAGGTCAAACGTAAATTTTTTTCTCATATTTGCAAACTCAAACTTTAAGACATCAACCTCAACTATGAATTCCTGAACAGCACCTGCAAAAATGACATAACCCTTTAGACATTTATTGCAGCAACTATAACAAATGAGTAGAGTAGGGGAACATATACCAGATTCATCTTCAATCATAAGAACAAGAGAAAACTGGGACACGTCTATGGTGAAAGCTTCCATCATTTGCTGTTTAGCTTGCCGAGATGGATAAGGTATCTTTTGGGCATGCTCGTTAACAGAATGATCATTCAGTGCACTCATATCCACATCTTGTTCAGCTTTTTCAATGTGTCTATCAGATGATTGAATGGGCAATAAAAGATTTGTGACACAATGAAGATATGAAGCAAAACAACGAGCAAACATGGCCAAAGCTGTTGTTTCAAGGAACATGAAACCACCCTGCCCAATAGCACCAAGTTTCATTTCAGTCAGAAAAACAATATTCATATCAAGACATCTCACCGATGCATACTTATCCAGGCATTACAAATCATATACATGAAAAGGTTTCTGATGACAATCAAAAGAGCAGGAAAGGAAGCTTATTACCTGGATGCTCCAACAGATTGTTTGAAATTCTCCGCCAACAGAAAGTGATGACTGGAGGTTATTCAACTGATGCATTCCAACCATAACATTCTTTTGTGAGCATCTTGCCATAAAAATCTCACCCAGTTCAACATTTATAACTAACCAATGAATTGACCTTTGAGAATCATGCGTCATAGTGGAATTCTCGACCATATTGCTCAGACTATGTGAAAATGATGCATTCTCGGGGGAGGCCACCCACAAAGTAATCATGCAATTAGAAATTGATATTTCATACAAGTCATTAAGAGATTCCAGAGGCAGATCCTTCAGTACAGAGTGGTCGGTATGTTTTCCTCTTCGATTCTGATATCTAAAGATAAAAGACTCTATTCCTGACACATCTGTGAGAACTTCCACTTGTTCTTTTGCCGATATCTCAACACTTGTTCGCTGAACAGATACCCGAATTCCACAATCAGATAAACCACTCTCAGCCAACTTTCTCCTAGTTAAAGCATCGAAGATTTTCATAGAACTCTGAACATTATCGCTCATCCTAGAAACATGAAGAACCATATCCACTGACTTGAGTTTGAATGTCCCATAGATTTTAAACAGGACACTGCCACAAGTTGAGGGGTCTCCTTTCACTGTTATCTCCTCCTGTTCAGGTTCAGCAATCACAATCTCTTGCCTGATATCTGGTAAAGAACCAATAGGATCGAAGCTATCATATGCATGGGATAATGCAGAAGATAAACTTCCAACCACCTGTTAGGAAGAGTATTCCTTAGTCGAGAATGGTAAAAAGATCAATCAATCATTTGCACAGAACTAATGCCAGTGAGCCTTTGACTCGGTGGTCAAAACCAGGGTTCAATCCCCTTGACTGCAGGCTTGGGTCCAGCAACTCATAAATGCCTAGACCTTAAAAAAAAAAATAATGTACAGGGATTGATTATGTCAATTATCAGAAGTACAACTCGACAAAGTTCTCAATCCAAACTCCTTGGTGTATCAAACCTTCCACCCATTCAGTTGTACCCTGGGCAGATCTATCATCAGCTATTGCATCTTTTCTCAAATACTCCACTGAGATTCTTTTCAGCTGTCCATCTTCCTTCCTAGTAGCACTTAAACATATATCAATTCTTCCAGAAGGTTGAAAGTGGCAAAAGGACAAGAAGGCTAAAAGGACAAAAGGTAAAGATCGCGGTAACATTACTAACTACCCATCTAGATAGTACATACAACAGATGGCAAAAAAGAATCTGTTGGCTGATTCCAGGCATTCGTTATACAGCTTTTGCCGGGTTTCTAAACTAAGACCTTTCTGTATATAATTGTGAATGCATATAGAAATCATATCTCATTTAACAATAAACAGGGAGTTCAAGATCCACCCAAGTGATGCCTATGTAACCAAGGAGTAGTTCACCTTACTAACCTGCTCCTTACCAACATGCCAATGATTACTTACTATAAATGATACTGTAAACCTTTAGTCAAGTATGTAACGAAACAGACCGATTTCTATTAACATGCCGTCCATAAACTTATAATAGACAATTGTCCTCTTGAGCTTCAGTTGAAATGTGGCTGCAATCTTCATGAATTAATTCCGTACTCTAAGCGACAATGATCCCACTGGAGTTTCAAGCCTTGTTAATAAAAACAGACACATGTACTCATCTGAGTCAATGGCTGGTACATATAGTCTTGCAGTTATGGTAATTATTACATATGATTAACCAAACATCCTGACGCTGAAAACGAGCAAGAAGAAATGCCATGAAAGGCTACTTTCTTCTGGTCATATGTTTAATAGAATTGAGGGATGTTTGCAGCAGAGGACATGCTCAAGATGCAGTCAATGAGTAACAGAGATAAACAACATAATAATTTCATTATCAAGAAGATGTTATCCCCACAAATAAAGAAACTGAAAACTTGAAGTTCAATGACAGATATTCTGAACAAATACTGCTATTCATTGGTTAACAACTATACTAAGACAAATCAATCAGACATTATCAAACTTGATTAGGCAACAGAAAACCACCACAACCTGAAAGACAACGCATAACTCATCCAAATATGATGAAACAGAGAATCCCATAGCCGTCCCAGAAAAAGCTGCAGAGAAAGCGATAAGTGTGGTACCAAAAGAGTGAAAATATTCCCTGCAATAAACACAAAACTTTTCACTATCAGGACAAGACAAAAGGTTTTGTAGGTATGTTTTGAGCTTTTTGAGGTAGTGATGGGTGGTCGAAGGAAGAGATGGGTGTAAGGTTTTCAAACTTCCGCCACTGCCAAGTTCCCATGATAACAAATGACAAAGCAAAAGACGAAACATAAGGTTTTAGCTAGATTTCAACAGATACGTAGGCCCAGAAAGAAGCCACATCTTCATAAAGCATGCCTTCTATGTCCGTACTCTAGGTGCTTTAAATTTCAGTTGTCACCATTTGATTCTAGCAAGTCAGGCATACAACTAGATAGTTCAATTAGATTGAAGCAACCATATGACATACTGAACAAGTAGGATTGTCGGGTGTTATGCTATCTAACATTAGCAACACCCCATACTTAGTAGCAGCAGTTGACTATACTTATGGGTTCCACATTCAGAAAATTCCACTTGAATTGAAATTATTTTAGAACTGAGTTAATCCATGCCTAGATGACAGGTCTATATAGTTGGTAGTCTCATTCACCTAGGGATCCACACATTCATTATCATGCCAAGATATATCCTGAATGCATTTTTAAAGAAAGTGATAACTATATTTGAAACGAAAATCAAATGAAAGACAGCCCTGAGATTAATGACGTCAACATTTGTTTCTAGTAATTGAGACAAGTACCAATAGCAAGTTTCATAAAACCTAAAAAATACCAACCAACAACAGCTATGAAAATAATATACTGGAAATCATAAACTAGACATAAAACATAGGGCTTTGCCGAGTTAATCTGAACAACAACAATCAAATATAAAGCAAGACCTAATGCCAAAATTCTACCTCTGAGATGATAACTGGACAGTCAAAGGCTTTAACGCAAAAATTTGACTATGTTGTTTCTCTGCCGAGCCCTCCACATAAGCATCAAAACCATTTGCCCGCAGATATGAACAAAGCGAGATACACCCCTGAGAAACATACTTTTCATTATCTGATATTTGAAGATCAGTCATACGGGGCTCTTTCAATAACAGACATATCTTTTCTGCATAATCAGAACCTTGGGCATCATTCAATGATGCCAGATCACATCTGGAAGTGGGCCAAACAGCAATGTCAATGTTGTGAACATCAAAAGCAAGGCAAAAGTCATCCTGGTCAACTTTGTAATTTACGTCCATATTCAAACCATCAAAGTCCTTTCTCATTGGCATATGGATGTGCGCACCAGCTATAAAAATCCCAAGTTGAATGTTTTTTTCAGGAAGCACTCTAAGAAAGGCTGTCTTTGCTCCACTACAATTGTACTTGTATTTACTGTCTTTATTGGTTTCTGGCTGGTCATCGATGCTTCTTGGAGGATCTGAAAGAACCTTTGCTCTCCCATGGTCCTCAGTCCAGCTAAGGGCATCTTGCATCTGCCTAAGAAGCAGACATATAGATAGCATTGAAGAATATCCCAAAGCTAAATTCAACTTCCCAAGAATCAAACTGCATTTCCAAAATCCAGATTCTATCTTCCTGTCTCCTGGATATGTCAAAGAGCTTTTGATCTCACAAAGAAGGACTGGATTCTCTGAATACTTGATATGACATTCTCCAAATTTCATGCAAGCTCTTCCCCAACTCAACCACATTTCTCCCAGAAAATTTTCCAGAATCTGTGTGCAAGTAGCTTCAGCATCTCCAGAAGCACCAGTTTGACTACTTTCTGGAAGGAGAAACATTTGGGCAGGCTCACACCACAAAATAGATTTAAGATTGTTAACTCTCGCCATCCTAGGTCCTTTTACAGAACCAGAATAATTGTTTGTATTGATTTCCCTAGCAAAATCTCCCATAGAAGATGACGAGTTAATCTTCAGTTCCCCACAGGATAAAAAGGCAGACTGTTCACAGGTGCTTTGGACATATGCTAACAAAAGGTCATCGATTGAAAGGCAGAACGAAAGGAGTTCGGAATGTGAGATCCCAATATGTGATTTAACTTTTTTTTTGCAGAAGGTTGAATTTCTTTCATTTGACAAACAACGATTAGAATTTTCCCAAGATTCAAACTGAAGTAACTATGAGCGTGGGGATCATTCAGCTCCGCAATCTCCATCAATCGTGGACCAAAAATTTCCTCGAGCATAATAATGTCACAATCATGTGGAACATATTGCATACGAGTTTCAAAATAAATGACAGTAGATAAAGGATGTTGGAAATAAACTTGAAGTGACTATCGGCAACAGATTCCTTGTCAGTATCCCTGACCTGCTGATCACGGGATGCTGCTCTGTAACGGGCAATTCGCCGTGCCTGTGCAATAGCTTCAGCAGGCAGCTCTTTCTCAATATCAGAGATCACCTTCCAATGAAAACTTATTGGACTCAAACACATGTTGCTCTTGCGCATCTCAGCACAATAGCTTTGTAACGGTGCTCAGGATATCCAACGACAATATATGCTCATAAGCATTGACATAACGTAGCCAGAGACTAACAACAACTACTAGTTTATGTAATGACAATGGAGGCTGAAGTCACATGGCTAACTTGCTTGCAGCTAATTTCCACAGTTGTCTACCATTCTAGTATGTTTATATTCATTAGATGATACCTACTGTATCGATTAACCTATTTGATCATCCAACATTATGCCAATAATAACATAGAAACAGAAGAGGTCTTTTTCAAAGGCATAAAAATTGCACCAAAAATACCTCTTACAAGACAACCATGAGCGGGACACTGGGATTCTGCATTGAGCTCCTTTATTTCGGAAAAATACATAAATGAGTCATTCAAGATGGGGAACTCCAACTTGAGACAAATATTATGCATCTGAAGCTGACAGTGTTTGAGTATTAGATTCAAACAAGATGTTGTGAACCGATTTTTTGAAGTAGTGGTATCAAAGATCCTTTCAAGAACGCCATGTAAAGCATCACCCTGAAATGCAGCATATGAATTAGTGATAGCGATCAATATGCAAAGTTCAATTTTCCAAGAAGGTTTTTTTTAGATGACGATGAAACTCCTACGGCAGGCCGAGAGTGGTATCCACCTAAGTCCTTACGCATAAGAGTTTAATAGATAAATTCCGTACACATGCAGCGGCCCCTCACCACACATCCAAGAGTTTGTTGCTAACCAAGAAGGTGTAATCCCTCACTATAACTCGCTTTGCCTTCGAATTTTAAACTTCAATATAAAAAGTGAAGGTAATGCAATCATTAACTTTCTACCAGTAACGAAATACAAAAATTTATTAAATAATGCAACGCGAGTACCTCGGGATCAAGCATGCAAAGCTTCTTCTTCGTATCCTCTGAACACGTGTCCTTTGATTCCCGCACCCTTTTTGAATATCCCTCTTCCATCCACTCTCTTCGAGTAACATCCCAAAAGATGAATCACAATTTAGTATTAGAACATTCACATTCAGAAAAGCAATCATATAATTGAGCGCACACAAAGAGAGACAGTGCAATGACTCACGCTGCTGCTACTGTCACAAGGACGCCTTGTAGTTCGATTTTGAAGGCGGGGACAGACCAGTTTGAGAATCGGAAACTCAAGCGTTCGATCGTGACGTCTTTGAAGGAAAAACGAGTGGGCTCGTCGATGAGCTGGTTGAGAACCGAAGTGTTCAGGCGCAAGTTCTTCGCAGCCGCGTAAGAATTTATAAAGCCTAATTTGAGTTCCAGCTCCGGCTCTTCTCGCAGCCATGGCTGTAACAGAGACGCTAGTCTCCTTCGGATTATACCGTCCAAGAACATTTCTCGTATAGAGTCTATTTGAAGTCCGGGAAACTAGTAATGTTTATGGTCATGGTTTTGCTTGAAGCTTTCTTGGGATTCTGGGATACAGACGGGAAATATTTTGACCGATTATGCGGGTCAAATCGGCGGGAAGAGACCGAACGAAGATATAAACATGATCGCCGAGTACACGAGTCGGCTGTAGAAGCAAGAAGAAAGACTATCTCTAAAATTTTACCGTCGTTCGAAGTTCCTCGTTAAAGACGGCTCCCCTCCTGTTTCTACTCCTCCGGTTTCCTCCCATTTCATCTTAGATGAATGACACGTGTCTAAATGGAAATCTACGGACTTAGTTCGCCACGCCACTGCCACTCTAATAAACGTTAACGGCGAGATACAAACAGATTCAGAGAGAATATCGACAGAAAAAATTTGAGAGTTTGCAAAGGAAATGATCGACGTAGATGGATCGCGTCGGATCTGATGCAACGATGGAAACGTGGAAGTGGTGTTTGGAGAGGAGAACAATGCTGCCATCGCCAATGGCCTGACGGCCTATTTCTCCAACAAACGAGAATGCAAAGCTCTGTAAAAAGCCACATGCGAAGCTGTTAAGAATCATGAATTTTTCCACAAGTACGGATCGATATAAGGGTGTGGAGGAGAAATTGGACAAGTTTGGTGACATCAAGCCTCGTAGACCAAAGAGTCTCGAACTTAAAACAAACCCACTTGACCGAAGACATTGAAGGGAGATCCGGCGACTACTCGTTTCAGTGCCGTCGATGGCGCACCGGAATCGCCTTCGATGTCCTCCACGTCTTTTTCAACTTTATGATCTCACTCATCTCTCCCTAGAACCCAGTGATTTTGCTTTCTCTCGCTATTTTTTCCGTGTCGGATATTTACCATTACTTTGGACAGGTAGTGACGTGTCTGTTACCCCCACAATCGAACTCGACGAACTGACGGAAGGGGAGGATTGGGAACGGGAGGGAAGACGTTTCAGTGAACGACAAAATAATTACTTCGAATAAACGGTCCCCCCAAGGCCTCTCTCTTTCCTGTAAACGACATATCAACAACTCCATGCGGAAGCCAGATTCCGGCGCATGTCCACCGTAGGAAACACATAGTTTTCTGCAAAACTTTTGGTTCTATAAAATTTTATTATTATCCTCTTTACTTTTCTCTTTTTTTTTTTATCAATTCTCGTAAATTTTTTTATTTTTTAACCATTTTTTACTAATTTTTTTCACTTCTCCTTTCTAATTTTTTACGAATTTTTATATCTAAAATTTTATCCACCCAAAAACTTTTTACACTCAAATACAGCCTCAGTGTTTGTTTGTGTGCGGAGGCTCTCCTCTTTGTCCTTTATCAATCGAATCAACCTTGTAGGACTCGATCAAATCAATCAATAATCACGTTAAAAAAAAAAAGGACGACGATAGGCTCTGTGTAATGTGTCGTGTGCATAGAATTAACTATAACTTTTCAACGAAAAACTATTAAGCCTACTCTACTGGGCTTTGGGCTTGGGCGGGTTAGTTTGTTAGAAGTCCTGTTACTGTATGCATAGAATTAAGTCTTTGTTAGCTACTAGGATTCGGGCCTTGGCCTGTTCGATTGTTAGAAGTTTTTGTTACTTTCTGCATATAATTGAGCCTCTATGAGTTAGTGGGCTACGAGCTGTTAGTTTGTTAGGATCCTTATTATTCATAAAAAATACAATATTAGGATATATTTATCTTCTTTAATTAAGAAGTTCGAATTTGAAAAAACATAGATAGATAGACTATTATTTTAATATTATTTATATAAAATTTTTAGACAACATGAATCTATCTATCTATTCTGTTTATCTCTTTTTAAATTATTATAATACAAATTTATATACTAGTCCACAGTATATAATCTTGTCTAAAGGTCACTTTTATTTATTGATTTTTGTATAATTATAATAAAATCTATCTCTTTTTATAAACTTAAACTTTTAAAATAATTGATAGATTTAAAGTTCTCACTAAGGTTTTGATATTTGATTATATTGTATAATTGTTACAATATATATCTTGCCGTACAGTGCTATTACACATTTGAAATTCAATACAATTCTATTGAATTATGTACATTATCCTTTACTCAACTTTTCACTTGAGAACATAAAAGCTAAACTTTACAGAGAGTTAGTTTCCCCCGAAGGCAACTGTCTAAATAGTATCAGAAGGTCCAAATTCCTTCAATTTGTGTTATATATCTTATGTTTTTAGGATTTATTGAATATAGATTTTGTGAATTTTTATCACTTGTTATATTGCATGTTTTAAATTTTGTTGTGAATCTAGATTTTATGTTAAGAGTTTATGTTATTATTGTTTTCGGATTTTAAAATAGGTTGCTAGGATGTTGTTTTCGGTTTTCAAAAGATCAACAATGAGTTGTTGGTTTTTGAATATTATGGGCTAAATAATATGGCCATCAAAACTAATATGATCATAAATTATGATATGGTTGTATTAGTTTGAACTTTAAAGGATGACCAACATTTTACTCCAAAATTCAACTCTAATCACTTGGTGTCTTGGTTTGGTGTGCAATGTTTCTTAATTTCTTTATTCTTATTTGTTATTATTTGTTGTAATTAATTGAGAAATGTTTTTCTGAAGATCAGGTTGTATATTTTAATTTTTTGATATATCAGAGATATTTGTATTTGTGAATTATGATAAATGAATAACATATTTATTTTTTGTAAAAAATGCTTAAATGGGCCAAAAAAATATGGCCCAAAACATTGTATGAAATTCCGCTAAGAGTTGGAAATGGAAGCGGACTCTATTTTGGTCATCCGCTAGTTAGCGGCAGTGGCGAATCTAGGACCCAATTTGAAGGAGGGCGATCTTTTAAAATAAATTTTTTTTTTAAAAAAAATACATTTAAATTTTTTTTTTGGCCTGTCCAATGGGGCGGCCGCCCCCTGCATCCGCCACTGGTTAGCAGACTAGATATCGGAATGTCAAATTTCGTTTTTAACTAGTCTACTGTTCAAACTTATGTGGGAGCTCTCATCTTTGTCCTCTGTCAATCGAATCAACCTTGTAGGACTCGATCAAATCAATCGATAATCACGTTAAAAAAAAGAAAAAAAAGGACGACGATAGGCTCTGTGTAATGTGCTCGTGTGCATAGAATTAACTATAACTTTTCAACGAAAAAAAAAACTATTAGTCTACTCTACTGGGCTTTGGGCTTTGGGGGGGGGGGGGGGGGGGGCCTGGTTAGAAGTCCTGTTACTGTATGCATAGAATTAAGTCTTTGTTAGCGACTAGGATTCGGGCCTTGGCCTGTTAGTTTACTAGAAGTCTTTGTTACTTTCTGCATATAATTATGAGTTAGTGGGCTACGAGCTGTTAGTTTGTTAGGATCCTTATTATTCATAGAAAATAGAATATTAGGATACATGGGGCATGTTTGTATTGAATTTTTTTTTTTTTTTGTAAGATTGTATCCTACTTTTATTTTTATAATTCAAATATTACAACATATACGTATTTTAATACAACACTTTATTACTTTTTTTACACACACCAATCACTTTTAACAACTTCTGCACGACCAATACAACTTTAATATCACTTAAATATTCACAATTTCATCAGAATCCTAAAGATTTTATGAAAACGAACATCACCCATGGATTAAGATTTTCTTTAATTAATAAGATTGAATTTGAAAAAATACAGATAGATGGACCTTACATTATTTAATATTGTCCATATAAAATTTTCAGACAGCATGAGTCTGTCCATCTATTATATTTATCTCTCTTAAATTGCTGCAATTCGAACAAGAAATTGCAAAATATACGGGTCCATAATATATAATCTTGTATAATAGGTCACTTCTTGTTTTATACCAATCTAGTGGCTGCATCGTGAAATTCCAACAAGTAATTAAAGAGAATTCTAATGATTTTTAAAAATACCATTCGAAATAATGGCATGCCCCTGAATTTCATATATATTTTCTTTGTTAGATTTATTATATAATGATACAATTGACAAGGACAAAAGATAAATGCATAACACGCGAAGATAAATTATTGATACATGTGTGCCTTAGCTTAAGCAGTATTTAATATGTAATTTTTAGAGTTTTAAATTCTAAGAGTGACACTCTTACATGGAAAAAACACTTGATACTATTGAGTTGTTCAATGTCTTAATTCTTGTCATAAAATATAATTCAAATAATAAAATCTATCTCTTTTTATTAACTTAAACTTTTAAAATTAGTGATAGATTCAAAATTCTCAGCAAGTAAGGGTAACACTTTGATTATCTTGTTTATTCAAATAATTTTTACTATATATATCTTGCCATACAATGCTATTATTTGAAATTCAATACAATTCTATTGAATTATGTACATTATCCTTTACTCAACTTTTCACTTGAGAACATAAAAGCTAAACTTTACAGCGGTCAGAGAGTTAGTTTCCCCCCAAGGCAACTCTCTAAATAGTATCAGAAGGTCCAAATTCCTATCGGAATAATTAAGTAAAATTACACAAACCCTTAGTAATCTGCCCAAATTTGTTAGTCCTTAGGGATTATTGGAAGGAGGAAATTGAAGAAAAAATTGTTGGAAAAATGAAAAGGATACCTTAGATTAATGGGCATGACTAATTATACCGTAGTTTGCACCTAAAAATCCTCTCTACCTCATTTAGGCAGGAGAGAGATAGTTCCGTTCAGCACGTAGACCAGGTCAAATGCCATTCTCCCCCTTGTACGGTTCAATATATTTTGCCGTTTTCCTTTCTCGGTCATCTAACGCATTTCCTCTGTAACTGCGCATGTCCGGTGCCTCCTTGGGTCGAGGAAGACATTGTCTAACCGAAGCCGGCCTTTGTTGGGATAACACCGTCATTTCACTGCTTTTGCCTAAATTCGCAGTAGCACATCAACGTGGCGCTCCGTGATTTGGAATTCCTTCGCCAAGCAGTTGTTCCCAATAAGACGACGACGCAAGAAGAAACGCTGGCCCACCCAACCGCCCAACAGAAAGTTCCCGGAAAATAAAAAAGCGAAGCTGTCCATACCGCGGGTCCCACGTAACAATCAGTATCATCATCGCAATTTAATCCCACCCCCTCTCTCTCTCCCTGTGTGGATCGTCCTAGTTTCTTTATTCTTCGAGCTTTCGGCTTCTTATTGCCTGGTTTTTCTCGTTGTTGTTGGTTGTGTGTTTTCAGGGTATTACACAAATCTTCCTTTTTTTTGTTGCACTTGTGTTTTTGAACGAAGCTATATATGTAACTCGGAAGAGATGCATCGAATGCGAAGCACATCAAGAGGGCACCGGATATTCTCTGAAGAGGGCAGCAAACATGGACAAAGATTTGGCAGGCTTAAAAACCCCGTTTCAGACGGTCATGAGAAGGAGGAAGATAGTTTTATAAACCATAGCCGCAGCGATGCTTCGGAGGAGGAGGAAAGTCCAGCCCACGAAGTTACCGACCCTCTAATGGTTTCGGATCAAGACGATTGTTCCTACCAGCCTCCGACTTCCACGGTCCTTTCTCCAAGTCCCCATGGTCAAGTCACCTGAATCCTCATCCTCCACATCTTTCATCCGATGCCTCAGGGAACGCACTCCTGGCTCGCTGGTCCGTGAAAAGGGTCAAATATACTCGATGGCGGCAACGGGGGACTTGTTGTATACGGGGTCCGATACAAGAACGTTCGGGTTTGGAAGCATCAACAAGGTTTTCTGGGTTTAGATCGAGTAGCGGGATGGTTAAGGCGATAGTATTGCTGACGGAAGATCTATACGGGTCATCAGGACATCGAGTTTGGAGTCGTCAAGCGTTCACAAGCGTGTCGGAACGCTCAACTTTGAAGGCTATATTAAAAGTTCGATGAAACCCAAGAACTACGTGGACGTGAGTCGTCACCTCAGCGTGGTGTGGCTCAAACACTACGATGCCATCTCGTGCCTTAGCTTCGAAGATGGATCTTTCCTTTAGGGTCAGCTTCTTGGGACAAAACCTTTAAAGTCTGGCGAGTCTCGGACTCCAAATGCTTGGAATCAATCAGATGCTCACGACGATGCTGTGAATTGCTTAGTTGCGGGTTTTGACGGCTTGGTGCTCACTGGCTCGGCTGATGGTACCGTCAAGGTCTGGCGGAGAGAGTTACAAGGCAAGGGAACGAAGCATTTCTTTTCGCAGACGTTGTTGAAGCAAGAGTGTGCGATTTCAGCATTGGCTGTCAATCCTGAGGCCACCTTTGTTTACAGTGGCTCGTCAGACGGGCTTGTTAACTACTGGGAGATCGAGAAGTCTCTCTCCCATGGCGGCGTTTTGAAAGGCCATAAACTGGCAGTGTTGTGCTTAGCCACAGCTGGGAACCTCGTATTCAGCGGATCCGCCGACATGGGAATCTGCGTGTGGAAGAGTACGCCGGAGGGGGAACACACATGTTTGTCCATGTTGACTGGCCATACTGGGCCTGTCAAATGCTTGGCCGTGGAAAAGGATCACGAAACCGCGTCCGCCGAGCAGTGCTGGACTCTTTACAGTGGCATGGAAAGTCTGTAAAGGTGTGGAAGGTGGCGGACCAATCGCCAACGATGGTACATGAGGAACAACAGCACGACGCCATGCCCGCTTCGAGCTCAGCTTCAAGCTTTTCCTCTCGTGGAAGATCGGCCTCAGCAAAATATCATACGAATGATGACACGTATATAAAAAAACTAGCATAAAACTAGAGATCTGCATGGTCAAATTGATTGGTATAACCTTTCTTAGTAGTTTTTATTTCTTTGTTCACTGTTGTTCAAGTTTTAATTAATATGACACTATCTTTAAAGTGAACGTTGACAAATGTTGGCAAGAATAGAAGCGTTCACAAGCGTGTCGGAACGCTACCAACTTTGAAGGACTATATTAAAAGTTCGATGAAACCCAAGAACTACGTGGACGTGAGTCGTCACCGTAGCGTGGTGTGGCTCAAACACTACGATGCCATCTCGTGCCTTAGCTTGAGCGAAGATGGATCTTTCCTTTATTCAGCTTCTTGGGACAAAACCTTTAAAGTCTGGCGAGTCTCGGACTCCAAATGCTTGGAATCAATCAATGCTCACGACGATGCTGTGAATTGCTTAGTTGCGGGTTTTGACGGCTTGGTGCTCACTGGCTCGGCTGATGGTACCGTCAAGGTCTGGCGGAGAGAGTTACAAGGCAAGGGAACGAAGCATTTCTTTTCGCAGACGTTGTTGAAGCAAGAGTGTGCGATTTCAGCATTGGCTGTCAATCCTGAGGCCACCTTTGTTTACAGTGGCTCGTCAGACGGGCTTGTTAACTACTGGGAGATCGAGAAGTCTCTCTCCCATGGCGGCGTTTTGAAAGGCCATAAACTGGCAGTGTTGTGCTTAGCCACAGCTGGGAACCTCGTATTCAGCGGATCCGCCGACATGGGAATCTGCGTGTGGAAGAGTACGCCGGAGGGGGAACACACATGTTTGTCCATGTTGACTGGCCATACTGGGCCTGTCAAATGCTTGGCCGTGGAAAAGGATCACGAAACCGCGTCCGCCGAGCAGTGCTGGACTCTTTACAGTGGCAGTCTGGACAAGTCCGTGAAGGTGTGGAAGGTGGCGGACCAATCGCCAACGCTGGTACATGAGGAACAACAGCACGACGCCATGCCCGCTTCGAGCTCAGCTTCAAGCTTTTCCTCTCGTGGAAGATCGGCCTCAGCAAAATATCATACGAATGATGACACGTATATAAAAAAACTAGCATAAAACTAGAGATCTGCATGGTCAAATTGATTGGTATAACCTTTCTTAGTAGTTTTTATTTCTTTGTTCACTGTTGTTCAAGTTTTAATTAATATGACACTATCTTTAAAGTGAACGTTGACTGAATAGAATTTGTATGTATTAATGATCTCAAACACCTATCAAAGTAGGGAATGGATATCAAAGGGGAGGTTCAACCGGATAGATATATATATATAATTTGCTCGGAAGTTTTCAAAGAACTGTCGTAGAAGTTCCCCTGCACTCTCTTCTTGTATATTGCTCGCTTACTCGATCGGCACGGCCCGAAGTGGAGGGTTGAAAGAGAAGATGTGTTATCTGGGTCCATATGTATGAAACTTGGAAGAATACCAAGAGGCAGCTGGCATTGAAAAACTGAATGAATAATGAAAACCGAAACCGAATCCCCCAACCAAACATGATAGCCATTAGTAGGGGTGGGATTTTTATCCACTGTATCCGGAATTCCAGTACTGGCACCGGTTCTGAGCTCTAGCCATGGTATACTGGTTGGAATTGGAACCGATATAGGTATTTAGGAAATACCGATACCGGAACCGATAATTCTGTCGATATTGGGCAGAATGCCAGTATCGATTTTTTTTTTTTTATTTTTTTTAAAAAATACAAAACGCACAACTTTGGACTTTGGCCAAAACTGTGCATTTTGCTCTATACCAAAGCTGTGCGTTTTGGAATAGACCAAAACGCACGTTTTGGTCTAGGGTTTTCAAAACCCACGCTCCCCCGATACCCCCATTTTTCGCCTGAGTAGCCTCTATCCTGCCCCTCTCCTCTCAGATCTGCCTCTCTCCGACCTCCGTCTCTCGTTTCTCCTCTGCTCCCGGCTCTCCGACCTCCCTTCCCCTCTCACGGCTGACGGATCTTAACTCTCAAGCGTCTCTGTCTCTCTGACTCTCGAGCTCTCTCTCATAGACTCACAGTCTCACTCAACTCTCTCTCTCTCGGGTCGCCGCCATCTCCACTTGCCTTCGAGTTTGAAGGCCGCCGGCCTCGGCCCTCTCATTCAAAGCCCGAACAAATAAAATAATAAAATAAGCCCAAGTTAAAAAGCTCGAAAAAATGCAATAATAAAATAAGTCCAAGTTAAAAGCCTTAAAAAAACTAAGATTTTGGGCCCAAAATCAACCCAAATGAATACTAGAATTTCGGCATCCGGCTAATACCGGTATCCTGCCCTATATATATATATAATTTGCTCGGAAGTTTCCAAGAACTGTCGTAGAAGTTCCCCTGCACTCTCTTCTTGTATATTGCTCGCTTACTCGATCGGCACCGCCGAAGTAGAGGGTTGAAAGAGAAGATGTGTTAACTGGAGTCCATATGTATGAAACTTGGAAGAATACTAAGAGGCTGCTGGCATTGAAAAAGTTGGCATTGAAAAACTTTGAATAATGAAAACCGGAACCGAATCCCCCAACCAAACATGATAGCCATCAGGGAAGTTTACCTTATCTTAATTAACACTATAAAGTGCTGGTCGAGACCTAGGAGGACGACTTTCTGACACTAGCTTGCCTGGTGTGAAAAGAATCGAAGTGGTGGGACTTCTATCGCGGGAAATTAAAAAGTCCTTTTGACGGTGAAATAATTAGGTAAATTTGCTGTGGTTTAAACTTGAAGGAAAGTGATTTCTCCTTGATTT
>RXIC02000425.1:140201-152932 GCA_003952965.2 Morella rubra | reverse complement strand
CAAGTTAAAAAAAATCACCATTATACTTTATTGTTGTGAACTTTATCAAACTTTTCTTTACATATTGTAGAGTTATTAATAATAAAATGCACCTATTAACATGAACTTATGTATCATACTTGGTGAAGTCAAAATCCAAGAAGATTTGATTACAAAATTTATCTTTAAGATTATCTTTAAATATTCCCTTAACTTATATACAAGTTTAAAAAATCATCACTAAACTTTATTTGTGAACTTTTTTTCCTTACATTCTTAGAGTTATTAATTACAAAATGCACTTATTAACATGAACTTGTGTATCATACGTCAAATCCAAGAAGATTCTATTACAAAATTTATCTTTAAGATTATCTTAAACTATTTCCTTAATTTATATACAAGTTAAAAAAAATCACCATTAAACTTTATTTTTGTGAACTTTATCAGATTTTCCCTAACATTCGTAGCTAGGTTTAGTAATAATCAAATGAACCTATTAACATGAACTTGTGTATCATACTTGGTGAAGTCACAATCCAAGAAGATTTGATTACAAAATTTATCTTTAAATATTCCTTAATTTATATACAAGTACAAAAAAAAAATCATCATTATACTTTGTTTGTGATCTTTATCAAATTTTTCCTTACATTCGTAGATTAAGTAATAATCAAATGCACCTATTAACATGAGCTTGTGTATCATACTTGGTGAAGTCAAAATCCAAGACGATTTGATTACAAAATTTATCTTTAAGTAAAATACTTCCTTAATTTATATACAAGTTAAAAAAAAATCACCATTAAACTTTATTTGTGAACTTTATCACATTTTTCTTTACATTCGTAGAGTTATTAATAATAAAACTCACCTATTAACATGAACTTGCGTATTATACTTGGTGAAGTTATGTAGTTCACCCCCTCTAACAAAATCACTCTCCTGAGAAAATGCAAAGTGCCTCAAAGTTAAAACTTAAATTACAAAATGTAAAGCACGCCATAGTTTGAGAATCTGAAGGGTCAAGTGTACTCTATTAGTAGAGGGGTCGAGACATTTTTATTCCGGATTAAGCTATAGTTATCACTCATGAGAAGGATGATCGTCATGACAGTCTGACAAGAGTAGAATTAGTTTTGGAGTTGAACGGTTCTATCCACGTATCTTTAGTCCCCACACTGCTCTTAGGGGGCGGCTCAATATTTATGGGGGCCTTAGGCAAGTTATAAAAATGAGGCTTTTTGGTTTAAAAAATAAATTAATAAATTCAAAATTAAACCATAAATTTACTTTTTATTTTTTTAGATGTAAAATTACTAATTAAACTGT
Organism: Morella rubra; assembly: GCA_003952965.2. Lineage (NCBI taxonomy): Eukaryota > Viridiplantae > Streptophyta > Magnoliopsida > Fagales > Myricaceae > Morella > Morella rubra. The sequence continues at coordinate 151,621 of RXIC02000425.1, read as the reverse complement.
TGTATTCAAGTTTAACTAATAAATCACTTTCATAAATAAAATTGTTAAATCTTTAATCTATCTTGAGACATAAAGAAATATTTTGAGAAGTTTCTTTGTTTAGCAAAAAAATGAATTGTGTGATTCTGTTTGTGGGAAGTGATCCTAATATTTTTTTTTAAAAAAAAAAGACATAAAAGCTAATAGGTTAATTACATTGTTATTATTGCTAATGATAGTTTCTATCTTCAATTTTTTTTTAATTCAATTTTGTAAATTAATTTTTAGAATATTCCTATTTTGTAGGCCTTTCATTAACTTATATTTCTAAAGCTTTAGACTTTTTTTTTTTTTAAAAAAAAAAGTGTTTCGTTTTTTATAAGTTATAATATTAGGCTTTTTTTAACTTTAATTTTATAAAAGTATTTTCTATTTTCTAATTTATTATATGGAACCTTCTTAATTAATGACCTTAAGCAATTACCTCATCTGCTTACCATCTGAGCCACTTTGCCTGCTTACGTGCCTCTTTCACTTTTAAGACCCCTAAACCTAGAGGGCTACACCTCTTCTCATTTATTTCCGTATTTATATATTTGAGTTTAATTTATTCAATACTATTTATGATAGTCAATGCGACCAAACGAGTTATATAGGCATGTCTAAAGGTTAGGTTTAGAATTAGTAATAGAAAAACTAGAAAGAAGAGATGAATTAGGAGAGGCAGAGAAGAGAAAAAAAAAAAAATTAAAGGCTGAGATTTGCACTTGGAACTTGATTAGTAAAGTGGAGAAACGATGAAGTGCAACGCAAAGTAACCAGTGACCAGCATCAACAACCACATATGCAACTTGAAACCAACGGTAGTTGGGTGTCGGAAAAAGTCATAATTGTGCTTGACCAACAATGCATTTATTTGTATTCTGACCATTTCCCCCAAAACACACCCCCACACATTTCCATTGTACTTGGGTTTGGACTTTCCCAACCACATCACTATAATTTGATAAGAACCCTAATAGTTCAAAGAATGTCTCCCCGGCCACTCCAATTGAACAGTTCAATGGTGAACTCTCAACGCACATGATTTAATTTGGTAGATTACAGCCAGGGACGGAGTTAAGGGCTATGGCTCCCCTTAAAATTGGGGGGGGGGGGGGGGGAATATTGTTTATTGTTTTTTCTCTCTAGCAATATATATATTTTTCTGTTTTCTGAATTTTGAGCTCCTAAAATTTATTTTTGTGTAATTGGTCTCTTAATGTCTCTAATCCTGGCGTAGTCCATAACACAACCCTTTATCCTCCATTGCAATTAATGTGCTGTGAATGACTTTCATACACCACTTCTAACTTATTTGTTGGAGTTCCACGACGTCACTTCTAGTGATTCCTTTAGAATAAGTTTTATGATTGCAATTTTGAATGTCTTAAAAAACTTGAATAGAGCTCTCCTGACAACACTAGTTGATTTTAAGAAAAATGATGGTTCAACAGTCCGATACAACTGACATGACATATCGTACTCTATCGTTATCCATTGATTAAGCATACAAAATTAAGTAAAATGATACAAACCCCAAGAGATGAAAATTACTAGCATGATCTACAATTTTTTTCTAAACTAACTATTATCTTAGGTAGAGACACTTGGGAAACTTAAACGACTATATAGCTTCAATTGGGTAGTGAAGGAGATGGTTAGAAGGAAGGAAGGAAAAGAGAGGGGAGAAAACCTCGTTCATCTATTGGAATTCCCGGGGCTTCTTGTAGTGGACAACTATTTACCTTCTTCCAACACTAATCTTCCTTTCACAATATTCAGCCAAAAAAAAAAAAAAATCTTCCTTTCACAATCAACATTGGCGAAACGTTTTATCAACCCTAATGCTTTTTTTCTCGGCCTGAAATGCAACGTTTGTGACGAGAGAAAAGGGAAACGTGAGTAGAATCCCATGATTGGGAAGTCAAAATCGGTGAGCCAAACTCCCATCTTTCTCAACCAAATTCCTGATTTCTCTCTTCCATGCAAAACGTCACACTTGCTCTCTGTCATACGGCCAAAACTCAATCTGAGTAGGCAAAAAGTACAAAACGCAAGGATGATGCATGCAACTACTTTCTTCTCCCTTTTCCCACAACCTCGATCTTGCCTCAAAAGTCTCACCCAATGTCCTTTTCAGAGATTGTAATTAAAGAAATAAGAGAAAAGAATCACATGGGATTGATTGCCTTTGAGCTCCTCTTCTCCAATTATACAAGAAATAAGTGGAGCTTTTTTGGTGCACGACTGCAGTCCATGAAGGCCTAAATTGTCGTAGACATAATATTAAATTGGGTATTTGTGGACATTATTAAGGGAATCTCTTAACTGATTTGCAAATTGAGAAGTATTATCTGCCAAAAATTTAATGAAGAATTGTGTAAATAAAGCAGCCCCTTTGAATTTTGTTCATGTGGTTTGCGTACTAAATAATTGAACACCAATAATCCAGACCCTATTTAAATAAGTTAAAAAGAAGTTTGCCCTTAATAAAGCCAGACCAGATGAATAAAGTTGGTTAGATTGAGAATTAACAGTTCACAACTCTCGCAACAACTTTACACTGAACGGGGGGGCCAATGGCAAGTGGGCTAAAAAATACTGGCCAGGTCATAAAACACCTATGAATCACAAAGAAAGAAGAAATTATTTGCCCAATCCGTTTTAGCCCACAGACTCCACGGCCTGCCTAAACCTCCATCAACTAGAGCTTTAAATTGTCCAATTCACGTAACCTATTGCTGTCAACAGGGGCGGGGGATTTAGTTTTTGGGGGCCAAAATATAATATTCTAATTGTTATGAAGGCTAATGTACAAAGTTTGCAAAATAAAAGGTTAAATCAAAAACAATTTCTCTGACTTTTTGAGAGTGTGTGTGGGTTGGAGGGTTATGACGAGAGAAAAGGAAACCTGAAATGCAACCCCCCATACCACCACCACAACCATCACCCCCTCACTGTCAACTTCAAGCTACAAAGAGGATGCACAAAAAAAAAAAGAAGCTACACCAATTCACATACCCTATTGCTGTCAAGTTTGCCAAGTTGAAACTACTGAGAGCATGCCAAAAAAATAAAAATAAAAACAAAAACAAAAAGAAGCTACGAAGAGCACTTATCCAAAATTATTAAATAGGCTCATTAATAATAAGTAAAGTCGTAAATGAACTGATCTTCTCTTGAATAGCTTGAATTCAGCTTATATAAACTCAGCTCGAGCTCAAATTCAGCTTATGGTGTACATTCAGTTTTTATGATTGTAGAATTAAAACTCTGAGATTAAGGTAACCTAAGCGGAGAGTGAATTGCATTAAAATTTTTTTTTTCGTAAAACATCAATAATTCAAGCAATAAATTGCAATAAACAAGTAATTAAACGAGAAGAGAAGAGAATTCAAATGCTTCAATTCTTTAGGTGGTTTGAAAACCTTGTCGAGTCTTGAGATTTTTTCACTATAATCTCTTCTAGCCAAGAGAAGAACCTTTACACCAAAACTTGAGAACAACCTCTCCAGACTTCACTCTTTGATGATATGCCCTCACTAAAGATCACAAAAGTGCTCTCACTCTCTTCTACTTGATGGAACTAATGATTTGCAGTGTTTAACTTTCTCAAAGAGTAAATAGATACAATCGAAGATCTATCTCACAAGCTCACAAAAAAGAGAATGCTTGAAGGTGATTGTTTTGTGTGAAAGCTTTTGTAAAATGAAAACCAAGGCTTAGAGCAGTTTGTAGGCAAAATAATAAAGTTAAGCAAGTATAGAAACATCTCCCAAGGTTTTCTTCAAAGACCCAATTTGAAAAATAATCGTTTTTGAGCATTGAACAAAAATTTACAATTATCGATCAATTGGACTCCTTATACTGGTATATTTGGTATCTGTTATCGCTGACTTCGTGATAAAATTTTAAATTTCAAATTAAAAAATATTAAAAAAAACTGTAGATCAACTGGCGGTGGAGTACTTGTGATCGTTGACAATGTAACAGATTTTTAAATTTGATACTTGAATATCTTTTATAGTTGTAGTATTGGTCAACCGAAACTAAAACTGGTACTGAATCCACTTAAAACAGAGGCACAAAAACTTTGGGCTGAAAGATAAGCATCTGTCACGATAAATGGAGGCAACCCTATATCACCGACCAGGGATCGTCCGAGTGAATGTTAAAATATAGACAAGTCAATTGGTCCTTTTTCGATTGCATTCAAGTATAATTCGGGTGAGTTAATGTAACAGGCTTGCTCACTGGTGCTTAAAACGGTTTGGGCTGAAAGATAAGCAACAGGCTACTTATCACCGACCACCGATTGAAGGGACGGTCGATTGCACTAATGGCGCTCATTTGGAGAAAACAGGCACTACCGTTAAGGGCACTGCTGTCATTTGCAAGGCACAGTAACCGGTCTTACTGGTGTTGGTTAAACTAGTAACGGTAACACGGTAACCGTTTAAACTGTGTAACTATTAAGCCAGGCCCAATTGGGCTTTTTATTTGGTTTTTCATTTTTTTTAGGCTGTTTTGTTGGGCTTTTTAAGAGATTTTATTAACGGTTTTTTTGGGCCATTTTGGTGCATTTTTAGAGCTTTTTTGGGCTGTTTTGTTGGAATTTTTTTATGCCCATTTGAAGCCTTTTTTTGGGCTGTTTTGTTGGATGTTTTTTTGCCTAGTTGACATTTTTGGAGCTTATTTGCTTAGCATTTTTAAGGATTTTGAAATTTGACCTAATTTTATTCTATTAATGAAGATCTAACATTAAAATGTGAATGGGCGACGATGACTGGGCGATGGCGATTGGGACTCGGGAGGGACGACTTCAAATCGAAAGGGAAGGCTAGAGGCAATTGGGATTCAAATGTGAATCCTGATTGCTACATGGTTAGGGTAGTAAAATGGTGTTGTTCTCAACTTACAGGGTAACCGGTGGCATGCCAGTTAAACTGCCACTACTGGTGAATTTGTACAACCCTACATCTGATGTGCAACTGATAGTCCATCCGGTAAGCCAAAAGTAATGTTTTTAATAAAATTTTAGACTACTATTTTTGAAATAAACTCATAATATCTCTTAAAGGAAATTGGAGTCTATCAAAAATCTTTAACCTAAGAAAAATTGGATTAAAATAATTTTTCTAAAATACTTGAAAAGTGAGTGTATGTTCAAGCCTATTCAATTAAGTGAACTATGTAGTTACAAATAATACCCTAAGGTATCCATGCTTTGAATTCCTTGCTTTGACATTCCTCAATCCACGTGACTTGAGCTCTTGATTAATGTCTCTATCTTTGAGGATGCTCATTTTATAAACTTAGTCTATTTATTGTAATAATCAAAATATAGATTATGAGCTAAAGTCAACAAGCATACATTTAAAGTAACTTATATAACCTAATATATTTAATTCTTTGTCTTTAAGCTATTAGTTTATGTTTCATATAACTCATGTTCATATAATATGTTTAGTTACACTATTAAGGTAGATACCTTACATATGTCATTTTTGTATATTTATATATATAGGTATATATTTTGTTATCTACTTTAGTTTAAGCTTGATTCAATATATTTGACCATAACATATGTAAGTAATTTTTTTCTATTTATATAAGATAAAATATTTTTAATTGTTTGCCATTTTATTTGGTATTAATGTATGTATATCTAGTTAAATATTTTGTTATGAATTTGAATTTATGTTCAAAGCATTGTGCAATGACAAATATATGTTTCTTTCTAGATCATAACAAAATGGGTTAATTATACTTTGCACCCCATTTTTTGAGACATTGCACCTCTTAATTATTGATTTCAAATACTTTGCACATCTTGGACGGAAAGTGATTGTTGTTGTGCAAAATGACGTTAGTGACCATTTATGACGGTAAAATCGTAATTTTTGAGGTATAAAAAAAAATTATGTCCAAATTGAAAGAAAATTTTGACGGAAGGTGCAAGGTGTATCAATAGTTTGTGAGTATAATGTGATAAAAATAATATACTGGAGTGTGAAGTATCAAGACCCCCATAATTAGGGGGTGCAAAGTGTATTTAATCCTAACCAAATATATGCAATTACATATCAACATCTTTTATATGTTTCTCAAATTATATTTCTACATACCTTGACTACTAGTACTGAAATTGAAACATAAAACCTCAAGAAAAATCTATTTAGAAACAGTTTTTAGTTAAGAAAATTACCTTGTATCATTCATTATCTGACGGTGAAAATCTCGTTAAATTTTTCGAGGTATTAAAAAAAACCATATACTTTGTACCAAATTGGGAGGCCTCAATTTTCAATATATTGTTATAAATAAAAATATACTATACGTAGTGGATCAACATCGTCATTGTAGTACTGAACAAGAAAAATCTATTTAGAACATAGCAATGTGCATTAGTTTCGAGGTAACAAGTATACTTTGCACCCCTTACCGTTAATTTGGATAGAAATTGCTATTTTTGTTCATGACTACCCTCCAATTTCACTGAACAAAATAGAAATGCAAGGTGTAAACAGCTGGTAGTCACGAGGTAAAATGTAACGAAATTGATAGTTTATGGTAAGTGTCAGAACCCTAATAATTAGGAGGCGAAAAGTATATTTTTCCTTATCTCTTTTGTTTTGCTCGACGTATGGCCTTAATTAACTTTTCTATGTTTGTTTTACTAAAGTAAAAATTGTTTTTTTTTTTTGTCTCTTTATTTGTTTTACTAAGTTATAGATGATTTCTTTTTTATTTTTATTTTTTAAATGTAAGTTGGTAGTAACTGGTAATAAATTACTAAAGGAGAGTTTTCTCCGCAAATAAAAAAAAAAAACGCTTAGACTTCAAAATTTTATTTTATATATTTCCATAAATTTTATTTAGAACTTAAAATGTACTACTTGAGTGATTGAAATTATTTGGAAAAGAAAAAAAAAACAAAAATGGAAGTTAAGCTCGATCCTAGCTCGTTTGTTTAATTTTAGTTGAGCTCAAGCTTTGTTAAAATTCAATGAACCAAATTTGAACAAGAGTTTTCAAGTTGTATTCAAGCCCGATCTTAAATATGTGTTAAACAAGACGAACCGAGTTTGAACATTCACCAACTTGGCTTATTTACAACCCTAATGGTACATCTAGATTTTTTTTGGAAGCTTTAAGAATGATCACTCTTTACTATCCACTTGCCAAAACTAAAGACACGAGAATCATCACCTTAGATTGAAAGGAATAGCCACAAAACTATCCCTGCAACATTCCTCTTTGTAGAATTGTAAGTAGCAAATTATTTAGATGGAAATAAAATTAAAACAATCTCCCTCGGTTTTAGCAGGTAAACAAGGGTTAAAAGAATCAATAAAAAAGAGAATGAAACATACAGAGACCTTGAGGGGATGATCACGATTTATATATGGAAAAAGACAGCTTTTCTACCTGTAAATGAAAAGGTACAAAGTGAATGAAATGTCCAACCACTAATCTAGTTGGTCGGGGTAGCCCAGGCTTGCCTACAAACATAAAAGTGGCAAGAAATACAACTCAATAGTAATCACACAACAATTATAGGTCTAAAAGATGAGTCCTTGAATGGCAGCTCGGAAAGCGCACACTAAAGGATGTTGGTTCTCTCTGTAAAAGCCAGATAAAATACCGTGTCACTTTCATCCTGCATTGTAGATCCAGATCTAGGTCAACTTATCTACAGGAATATTCAAGAAACAGTTGTAAAACTTGAAGTTTAGCCAGCTTAAGCTTCCATTGAGTTTGCCTCAAATTTGAAGTCCTCATTAGCTAAATGAACCTGTTGAAGCTTCTCTATATACAATAAGTTCGTCCATAAACTCAAGACAGTTCTCTCAAGTATATTTTCTTGACAAAACTGATCAGCCTTATTTAAAATTTATTCCTTAAACTACTATTTTTGCCGATTGACTGCCATACTCCACCATTTCTTTTGTGATGTGTCCCCTTAGTGAAAATACAAGTTTAAACTACCACTTCCTTAAACTTGAATATTGATTGTTATAACACCCACACAAAAACACAATGTCGGATGGTTGGTTTCTTGAAACTGCACCATACATGAATTACTGATCCTAGAGGCTGCCCATTCAATAGAGGGCCCACACATTAGAAAGACACAAAGGCTGAGGAAATAATTTGTGACTTGCTAGAAGGCAGTGCATTTTGGAATTTGCCACCAATTAGTCTGAGCAGGCTAAAGTTGGTGATATCATGTCCATTCAGTTTATTATTCAAAAGATTTAGCTTCTGGCTATGTTGATTGGCCCAAAAACAATTCACCTTCTTTATAAAAGAAATGTCTAATATGCATTGTGCCAAGCCAGAAAATAGTCATCCTATTGGCATTGTGAGCCCACATACCTCAATCTATAGGTTCTGATGTTTGAGACCGTTGCTCCTCAATTAAACTTTGAACTCTCTGTTGTATATAGCAGATATATATACTGTAAGAAAAGAGAGAATACCCCACTTATAGTGGTCAATAAATGGTTTTTTGAATGATTTCCTACCTTCACAGAACTTCCAACCTCCTCTAGCTTCTGCAATAGTACTTGCTCTCCAAAATGAGGAAAGGAATCATTTCTGAGAGATTTTGATGGGGACCCTTGCTGTTGAAAAGAAGAGGGCTCTCTAATTAACATTTTGATTTCCCAATCAGGTTCTAGACTTGTGACTAATATGCTATATTCATGTTACACGGGAATGATATAGTTAAAAAAAAATTAATAAAATTAATTATCAATTAGAACACAATGAATATATGATAGCCGTTAATGCTTGCAATAGAATGTTTGCATACTCTAAGCATATGATGAATTGCCTACCCTTAAGTTTGCAATATCTTCAGTTGTGGAAACCTGTCTCGAGAAAGCCTCACTTCTCATATTTGCAAGACGCATTAGAACAGCCTGGAAAGGACATGCAGGGAGATAAGGAATTTGTATCCATCAACCTGAAGCCACTGGACAAGTGCAATTTGAGACTAGAGAGTACCTTCCTGAAAGCCCTTGGATTTGCTACACCCAGGATTTGAACATCATCACTTGCAGGCCGTCTTACACCCGCATTTTCAATTCTAAGAGAGTAGACACCAAAGAGGGATTGCAAGTATCCTGAAAGTAAGAATAAAGAGTTAACATTACCGGGATTGAAGTACTTGGAGACCGTATAATCTGACGGTCCAAATACCTACCCACCTACGTGTAGGGTCATGCATGTGAAGAGTAAAAGAAGTGGGAATAGTAGAAGGTCTAACCTTTCAGTTTTTATGTTTTTGTTCATGTGTAGGCATGCAGTATTTTGGTTGTACTTTAGGCAAAAGTTTTAAAACTAAAAACGCATCTAAACAGTTGAATAGCAGACAGGTTATACACAACCCAATTTGTAACAACCAGCAGGTCAGAGGGAACCAAATTAAGTTTTCCAACATTAGAAACTCCAACTTGTACTTCTAACTGTTCTCATGCACCTTGCACTACAATATCAGTCCTCATTAATGTTTCTTTTATTCTCTCTTTTGGGCATGTACTTGCCAGTACCTAATCCAGCTTGAAGTAGCTTGATAGAAATGATCAACAAGAAATATTGGTTAAGTATTTCATGGGTTTTGGGAATTGGGATAGTTCAAAAGAAACAACACCAACTCTACCTTGTTCAACTACAAGGTCGGCAACCAAAGGCAACAAGACATGCTTCTCTTTCTTCAACACTCCAAAGCATGGAAATGGTACAGGCCTTGTAACCTGAGCTAAAGAAACATAATATTATATAGTGGTATGCATACATGCTTATTTTCTTTGTTTTTAAATCATCAGAAGCATCATCTTAAGCTTATAAAAGAAATTGAACCATCTTAAATCTATCAGAGAGGACTGAAGAACAATCCACGAGTCAACATCTCAAACCATATGTTGGCACCTTCAATCAAAAGAACACAGGACAATGAACTCGACGATTAGAAGTGTTATTCTTCACGATATAGCAAATGGCAAGTATCTAAGTAAGATGGTGATGTGCAACTTTAAGATAACTCCTTAACGTAGCTCAACAATATTATAGTAATTATTCACTTCCTTATTACTACTCGAAATGAGATTCCATAAAAAACCGTCAAGCTCCAAAAAGCATAGAATGCGATAAAGAAATCAGGAGAGTATTAAATATTCAATTCAAAAGTAAAACATGAAGTAAGGTTACGCTGAAAGAGGAAGTGTTTCATGTGTGTGTTTGTTGGGGGGGGGGGGAGATGGAACTTGCAAACGGAATTGCTAATTTTACTTTGTAAACGATCGCGTTTTGAGTGAGATAGAGCTTTCTGGAGCGGATATCTTTGCGCAGTATATATCTCCGTACTGGTATATAAAGCAGCATGAACAATCCGATTCCCCAGGCCAGTATAAGAAGCAAGGAGTAAAGAACCCACTGAGCAGTCTGGTACTTGACGAAATTCTCTTCCGTCTCCTGGAACGACGCATTATATAGTACTGTTTCGTCTTCGGTCTCAGTTTGCGGCTCCTCCTGAGAACCATCGAGAGGCAACAACAAACCTCTCTCCAAGCTATCGATTTCTTCAACCTCATTTCTAGATGCCATCGGATAAGCTTTCAATCTTCAGTAATCTCTGTGTTTGTTTCCAGTGAACTTGCCAAGCTGTTCAAACTCAACCAAGCTGGATTTTGATTCACGAATCAAAAGGCAAAACCTTAATATACCAAAAAGCAAACAACTAGAAGTAATAGAGTCCAATTCAGAAAAAAAGAAGTAATAGAGTCCAAGAAAAGAGGAAGGAGCGAGAGCTATTGCAAGCCAACCTGATTGATCAATTTGATGCTTTTCTCAATGGAAGTTTTTATAGCTTAGGGGATGACAACCGAGTTTCAAATAGCAGCTGAGGGGGGGAAATCGGAGAGGAAAGGGCGAGCGTGAGGGTTTGCTCTAACCTGCGCCGGAAATTCCAACCCCGAACGGTTTGGGCGTAATCGTAGTCCAAGACTCCAAGCTCCTTATTTGTACGGCTATGCTACAAGTCGTTTGGCTGCATTGGACCGGGCTTTTAGTCTGGCTAGGCGAAATCACTGCCGAGTCCATTAGCGGTTGCTCAAATCAGTTCTCTATTAATGCGGAACAAAAAAAGGAAAAAAAGAGAGGGAATACAACGTAATGGAATCTAAACTCAAAACGACATCGTCTTTGGTTTAGGTTAAAGACATATGGAGACGGCCATCTCCAGTGGCTGAGCCCGGAGTCACCCAGGAACAAAGAAGCTCCTCCGTGATGACGACGAAGAAAATTCAAAGACCCAGTCAAGAAATAGAGACGAATAGCAAGAAAGACAAGGAGAATGAGATATTCTCATCATGCTCTTTCTCCAGCCTCGG
>RXIC02000425.1:36693-127520 GCA_003952965.2 Morella rubra | reverse complement strand
AAACCTTTGGTCACGTTTCATGCAATATGCCACGCATATTAAAAAAAAAAAAAAAAAAAGGTTAAATAAGTCATTCTTAAATGAGCTTCAAACAAGTCACGATTTTTATCTATTAGGTTTTGAAGTTCATTTGATCGCAACTTGTTTACGATTTAAGGGTAATACGGTGGTAATCTAACGGGAACTGAAGTTACGTTAGAGGCAAATGTAAACGATTACTGTCTAATTAGACGCCAAAATTTCACTCCGGAGTGCAAATCGTTGGTGGAGATAACATAATGGGCTTAATGTCTTAAAAATAAAACATTAGGATGCAATGTGTTAACACCCCAAACATAAGGGGTGTAAAGTGTATTTAACAAAAAAAAAAAAAAAATACTAAATAAAAGGAAAAAAAGTGAATCCGATTTCAAAATCAACCCTTTTATCAATTTTCATATAGAAACTGATCTATCAGAGCAGTCAATGTCGCATGTCACGTGGCTATTAACCTAAAAAGAAAAAAAGAAAAAAAATAGTGAACCCATTGCAATGGGTGGATTTTTGCAACTTGCAAAACTAAACAATCGACAAGTACTAAAGATTTATTGATGTCATGAGGGATCTTCATACAGTCATATCTGTATATATGTTATATATGATGTAAGAACGCATTATTAACATATACTAATTAATTAAGTTGGAGCAGCGTGCGCAATTACTTATCGAAGCAATGAACAACGGGAAGTTTGATTACTTTTCTAAACCCTTTAACTATCATGTGAAGCCTTCAGTAAAAACTCACTCGTACGTCCATGCAATTGAATCACTAATTTGTGTACAGGGACAAAGCTAGGATTTGCCCTTAGGAGGGGTCAAATATAATTTTTGCTTAAAATTTTTTTTTTCTAACTAAGTGTTGAGGTCATCTTACGTGTACCTTGACTAATTCACGGTCTTCAAATTTTTATTATAATCAAAATAAGCATAATCAAAATGTAAAACGTATTCTAAAAATTAAAAAAATTATAAACTTTAACGTAATTGTTAAAGCCAAATTTTCATAAATTATGCTAATTGAACCGGACGTTCAAGTAAAAGTCATTAATTATTATATTAGTACTAAAATCTTGTGTGGCCTAATGTAATCAAAAGTTTAAAATCTTTAGAATAAATGGCTTATAAATTATTGACAAATGCACAAAGCAATGTTAAAATCTAGCAAAATAACATAGACACACAAATAATAGAGCAATAATACTTAGAGCAATAATATTTTAAAACAATAATAATGAAATGAGTATGTTTTTAAAAAAAAAAAGAAATAATAATTAAATGTAATAACATTTAGAAATTTAACTTTGAAGAGGACTTTTTTTTGTGCAAAACAAAAATTTTATTGTATTCCAAGAGTTAAGTATGAATTTTGTTATTTTCTGTATATGAGATAAAATAATGGGAGAGAGAGAGGCCATTGAATCTAGAAAATCTGAACAATAAGAGTGAGTGAGAGAGAAATAAATGAATTTTAGAAAAGAGGTAGAGAGAAAGAAAAGAAGACACACTCTTAGTATTTTTCTTTTAAAAATTAGAGAGCTTACTTATAAAGTAGTTATTTTCCCTTTCACTTTCTTTCTTCCTTCAAGTTTTTTTTTTCCAAAATTTTTGGAGGGCCCATTACAAAGATTATTATCAATTTTGTCCTCATATTAAAAAAACATTTGCAAAAATTTGAAATTTTACCCATATATAAATTTTTTTTGAAAAACTTTGGGGGGCCATGGCCCCCACTAGCCCCCCCCCCCCCCCGACCCCCCACAAGCTTCGTCCCTGTTTGTGTGTGTGTGTATATATATATATGTAACAAGAATGTTTGGTGACCTTAGGGAAGAGAATCGGCGAACAGAGGAGATGCAGGACTTACTCGATCATGGATTTCTCTGACCATGGGGCTCACACTAATGAGAGTGTTTGTTGACCTTAATTAAGGAAGGACGTGTTAGTACGAAAGTAGGACTAGACAACATGTGGTAGAAAGGGGACAACAACAAAAAAGGGTACTAATGGGAGAAATGAGAGTACCTGGTATTTTCTTGGGGGAAAGGTAACGAATTAAGGTGTGCCAAATTATATAGCAGTGAAGAAAATAAAGGGTTGAAATAAGCTATTTTATGACTGTGTGGCCGTTCATAGTAGAAACTAAGCAGAACTATCCAAATTAAACATTATATATCAGCATAGAATTGGGGTACTTGAAATCACTAAATGGATAAGGCAAAAGATCAGTTTATTGGGTCGAGAGATTGGTGGCTTAGTAGATAAAGATACCGCTATATATAGAATATCATGAATTTGGAAAAAAACGAAATAAAGAGGGTCAAATTAAGGACATGTATAAGTGCTTGTTTAAAATCATCGGGTGTTCAATTTACATTATTGAGGTTGTGGGGACACAATTAGGTAGTGTTAAGAGTAATTAAGTAACCACAACATCACTAGAATATGGGACGACAAGTAGGTCTCAATAGAAATAATATCATACTTAATCTATAGTATTTGATATAATATTTCCATGATATTAGAGATTCAGTTTTAATGTGAGATATTGTCAAGATCTAAGAGATTCAAGTTTAAACGTAGGAATATCTTTCTTATCATGTTTTGTATTTTCTCTATAAGTAGAGACTTTTAACTTGTAATATGTATATATGGAATAATACAAAATACATCTATTGAGGTTTTTTTACAGAGGATGTAAGTCTTCTAAATCAAACCACTTAAATCGATATCTCTTGATACTATTTCTCTCATCTCTCCATATTATCCTTCAATTGTGTATTGCATTTATCTTTTCTTTCATCAATGTCTCATAATCTCCCTCCTTAAAGTAAAAGAGAATATAATTGCTTTGCTTCATCTTAGGTAAGGGATCCATCAAGACTATGGGGCTACGAAGAGCAGCATATATAAATGGCATTAATTCAAAGTCTATGATCATAGACTTATATAGATCCTTCGATGAACAATAAATAAATATATTATATGTAGGCGCTATAACTATATTTTTACTCTTCAAGACTACTTCAACCACGTATGGAGATTGGTTGTCATCATATTTACGCCATTCTGTTCGTTCTTTCTTTTTCCTTTAAACCGAGTGAGGATCAGGTTCGAGAGGGTATGCCCTCCTGAAACCAAGCTAAGTACAGTTCTAAAAATATGTCTTTCGCACTGAGTTAAATTGGTGTTTTATCACAAAAAGTCCTTAATTACCTTAATTATCTTAGGAATGGAAAAAAAAAAAAAAAACAGAGTGAATCATGCACGCTACAAGAAATATGGGCTGTAGCAATTTTATTTTATTAAATATACACACGTGAGAGGGTAAAAATATTGTCCCAAATTGAAAAGAAGTCATAAGTGTGGATATATAGTTAATATAACATATATTGTTGGGCTCAAACTTATAGACTTAAGCTTTTAGGTTAAGTGGTGTCCTTTTATACTATATATTATAAGCATTCTATGAGACTTCCTAACATATTTATTTAAAATAAAGTTGAAATGGAGTTGAAATCAATTTAGTGAGAGCAAAACCTAGTGAGAAAGATGAGGTATGAGCGGGAAATATGATTGGGCCAAACTAAAAACTGAATATTATTGAACCAAACCAAAAACTGATACTCAATTTGAAAATGGTATCGAACTTATCGAACAAAAATGAGAAATAGAAAACAGGTGAAATATTAATAATTCAAGCCTAAATAACAAGGAACTCGATTGAAATTATTTTAAAAGTCACTCCCCCCTCTAAAGAAATCCATTACCATGCACCCTCTAATAAAATTCGACCACCCTCTAATAAAATTCGACCGTCACTTACTCAAAAAATAAAAACATACAAAATTCAACCATCAAAATAAAACACATGGCACAATCTTAAAATCTTATAAGAGTGCGAATATGGATAAACATATCATGTAAGTCTTATAACATTTAAAGCTTTTCGATAAAGATTAGGACATGTAATCCTATAATATTTATTGTTTACTTTGTCTCTTTACCCTAACTGGCCATAGAATTTGGACATAGATTTTAAAAGTTTCGGATCCGAAAATGCAAGATACGTGTTTAGAGATCAGCATGTTCCAACAAGTGATAATAAATTCTGATTGCCAAACCACGGAAATCCATTTGTAATGGTCTTATCTTCTTCTATTGAAATTCCATTTATACCCTCTTTCTGTTCGACCCAAAATAGAAAAAATCGTACGTAGGCTACCAATTAAATCCTCACTCATGCAAGGCATCGAACCAATGAACCATTCATGATTTGGCCAGCAATCTTGCAAAGAAGGTCGACCATGCATGTGCTCTTAATAATTATGAGCTTTTAATAAGATCCGAAGAGTAAAACCCTAGCAATAAGCTGATTAATTGAATCTGAGCAGGTTATAAATAGTGCTACATCACATTATTAGCAATATTATCTAATGCAAATTTTAATGCTTGATCGAATAGTACAGTATCAGTACTGTATGAAGCACAAGGCGCCTAGGCCTATGTAAAAAACTATGAACCGAGATTAAAACCTAGTAACTTAGAAAAAAAAAAGGAGACTTAAACCTAGTAGAAGCTACTTTTGGACGATTTGATTGTCTTGCTGATTGGACGGTCAGAAACTTCTGTGCAGTTTACGTATGACCCATATTAATAATAATTGCCCATAAATGTGTAACACGTGTCAGTGAAAACTATACAAAAATGTACGCTGTCCGTACGGACTGCAATACTGTCAGGTCAGAAGGGCAAAGGCAGTGGCCAACCGGGAATCCACGATAGCCACTCAAAACTTTGTTTCAATTTGGATCGAAAGCCAAATTCAAACCCCACATTCCGGTCAGAGTTGGAGGTAGTTGGTCCGACAAAAGCTGTATCACTTCACATGCCTGGCTGGGCTTTCCTTTCTCTCACCTCCTCTCTCCCCTCCTCCTTCAGTGCTCCTCTTTTGCCTCGACATCTAGTAGGTCTTCTTGACTGTCTTTTTTTTTTTTTTTTTTGAGCAAAGACCCAAAGCACTAAGCAGTATATTTGACTAGAAATTTCACTTCGGC
This sequence comes from Morella rubra, assembly GCA_003952965.2. Taxonomy (NCBI): domain Eukaryota; kingdom Viridiplantae; phylum Streptophyta; class Magnoliopsida; order Fagales; family Myricaceae; genus Morella; species Morella rubra. The sequence continues at coordinate 122,427 of RXIC02000425.1, read as the reverse complement.
ATAGGAGTTCTTGGGAGAGAAAATTCCGCGAGTTCAAAGTAGGGATTAAAGGTGGCACACATTACGTGTACCTTGACTAACGTCCTTCAAACTTTCATTATAATTAAGCATAATCAAAATGTACTATATTCTAAAAGTAAAAAAATTATAAATTTTAACGTAATTGTTAAAGCCAAATTCACATCAATTATGCTAATTGAACCGTACGTTCAAGTAAAAGTCATTAATTATTATATTAGTACAAAATCTTGTGTGGTCTAATGTAATCAAAAGTTTAATCTTTAGAATAAAGGCTCATAAATTATTGACAAAGGCATGAAGCAATGTTAAAATTAGTCAAAATAACATAGGGCACACACAAATAATAGAGCAATAATATTTTAATTAGACAATAATAAAATGAGTATGTTTTTAAAAGAAATAATAATTAAATGTAATAACATTTAGAAATTTAACTTTGAAGAGACTTTTTTTTAGTGCAAAACAAAAATTTTATTGTATTCCAAGAGTTAAGTATGAATTTTGTTATTTTCTGTATATGAGATAAAATAGTAAGGAGAGAGAGAGAAAGGCCATGGATAGGAAAATCTGAAACACTATAGAAGAGATGCTTAAAAGTCGGGATCTTCCTAGAATTTAGAATACTTGCTGTGACCATGACTTCTGCAGAAAATCATAAAGCAGTTTTTGTTGCACAAAAAAAAATGTTCTATAAAGTTTAGGGATAAACAACTAAACGATAAAAGTTTAGGTTAAGGTGCAGTGTGATGATGCCCGAAGTAGGAACCGCCGAACTTTGGTGGCATGTGAAGATCTCCTGCTTTTGCGGCTAGTGGCCTTTCCGGCCTGTATATAAAAATTCTCCTCCCTTTTCCCATTGTCTTTTGTGTTTTGGACCACCTTTTTTTTTTTTTTTTTTTGTGTGATCAAGAATTCATTTGTTTTTACATTCATGATTCTAAAGATAGGGTGGTTTATTATGTTTTTGGTTTTGGTTTTCTTTTTCTGGGGTGTGGGGTAAGCGTAGGAATTGCTAGCTGATTGGGATCCGAGAAAATGAGTTTCACTGTTTCTTTTTTGTGTTTTCAAAGTTGTCTGACTTTATAGGAAAGTTCTTAATTATATGTTTTGTTAAATTTTCATTTCTTTGTTTCTTCCAAAAATTTCACTAGCATGCAACGGTATTCATTGTAGTTGTTGAAAATAGTGAAGAAAATCATAATAACATTAAATCAAATATATTACGAAATTTACATAACATGAGCAAAATTATGTAAGAACTTGTTACATGTTGAGGAAGGTATTAATCCCTTAGCTTCTATTTTTTTTTTATTTTTTTGAAAGAAAAGCTTTAGACTTCTAAACTATCAAAGTAATTTCAAATAAAAATCACAATTACCATATTTCACATATTGAGCCCCCAAATTTTTTTAAATCCAATCAATTTGAGCCATGAAATAAAATTCGACGGTCAAAATTATGGCATATGACTCATTTAGAACATATGTAACATGATTTTGATCATTGGATCTTTTTTAAGGGCGCGATGAAGGTATTGATCCCTTAGCTTCTATTTTTTTTTTATTTTTTTGAAAGAAAAGCTTTAGACTTCTAAACTATCAAAGTAATTTCAAATAAAAATCACAATTACCATATTTCACATATTGAGCCCCCAAATTTTTTTAAATCCAATCAATTTGAGCCATGAAATAAAATTCGACGGTCAAAATTATGGCATATGACTCATTATCAAAGTAATTTTAAATAAAAATCACAACTACCATATTTCACATATTGAGCCCCTAAATTTTTTTAAATCCAATCAATTTGAGCTATGAAATAAAATTCGACGGTCAAAATTATGACATATGACTCATTTAGAACATATGTAACACGATTTTGATCATTGGATCTTTTTTAGGGGCGCGATGAAATTTGGTAGTTCTAAGATTCAATATCTCAAATGTGATAGTTATGACTATTGTTTAAGATAATTTTGATAGTTTGAGGGCGCACAATTATTATTATTTCTATAAAAAAAGAGAGGGTTATGAGTGTTATTGCCCCTACCCTCTCAAACCTTGTCAAGGTTCCAACCACAACCTCAGACTCACAAAGTGACATTTATGATCCGCTAAAATTGTCTGCATATAACCTTAATTAGGGTGATACTTGTACACTTTATTTCTTTTATTATAGATAAAAAAAAAAAAATTAAAGATATGTATCCTATATACTTATATTTTGTTTGGTGATACTATTTGACTATTTCAGGTCATTATCACACAACCTATTCTTTATGTTTTATTTTTGAGTAAGAGAGTTTTTTTTTAAAATAAATAAATTAAATTAATTGATTGTGAAAGAAAGAAATAACTAAAGGAAGTAAAGTAATGGGGGGCATTCGATTAACGTGAAACAAAAATAAAGTCAACATCCAAATTTCTATTTTTGGTTCAAGTAGCATTAACCAATTTAACTTTAGTTAAAGTGGTGTGATCATGATATCCCTAATCCTAAGTTCTAATTAATTAACCAGGAGAGGAGAGTATGATCATTAAGAACTTGTTTTTTCCAGGAAAGATAAAGAGAGACGTGGATAGGCGGGTCCAAACATATATTCCCGGAAAAGTAGAAAACTTCATCATTCAAATAAACGACGAAATTTATAACCCCCACAGTCAAACATAAAATGCAACGCCTGTCAGCAAGTATTCAATGAGAAAACCTTCCTATACTAGGGTTCTTACCATATCCCTCTCCCCCTAGTTAAAATACTAAGTTGATTTTCTTACCAGTTCCTTCTCATCATATTATCAACAAAAATAAAAAAAATATTAATTTAAATGACTAGTAATTAGATAATATATCAAATAATTAAAGATTTAAAGTATCAAAGTTCACAAAAATAGTAACAAAGTTGATGCATATAATGCTTTTAGACCTATCCTCTATCATTCGTTACTCGAAATAGATGTTATTAGACCCACATGACCTAAATGTTAGCTTTAAAGTATTAGATTATTTCAAACTTATAGACTTAAGCTTTTAGGTTAAGTGGTGTCCTTTTATACTATATATTATAAGCATTCTATGAGACTTCCTAACATATTTATTTAAAATAAAGTTGAAATGGAGTTGAAATCAATTTAGTGAGAGCAAAACCTAGTGAGAAAGATGAGGTATGAGCGGGAAATATGATTGGACCAAACTAAAAACTGAATATTATTGAACCAAACCAAAAACTGATACTCAATTTGAAAATGGTATCGAACTTATCGAACAAAAATGAGAAATAGAAAACAGGTGAAATATTAATAATTCAAGCCTAAATAACAAGGAACTCGATTGAAATTATTTTAAAAGTCACTCCCCCCTCTAAAGAAATCCATTACCATGCACCCTCTAATAAAATTCGACCACCCTCTAATAAAATTCGACCGTCACTTACTCAAAAAATAAAAACATACAAAATTCAACCATCAAAATAAAACACATGGCACAATCTTAAAATCTTATAAGAGTGCGAATATGGATAAACATATCATGTAAGTCTTATAACATTTAAAGCTTTTCGATAAAGATTAAGACATGTAATCCTACAATATTTATTGTTTACTTTGTCTCTTTACCCTAACTGGCCATAGAATTTGGACATAGATTTTAAAAGTTTCGGATCCGAAAATGCAAGATACGTGCTTAGAGATCAGCATGTTCCAACAAGTGATAATAAATTCTGATTGCCAAACCACGGAAATCCATTTGTAATGGTCTTATCTTCTTCTATTGAAATTCCATTTATACCCTCTTTCTGTTCGACCCAAAAAAAAAAATCGTACGTAGGCTACCAATTAAATCCTCACTCATGCAAGGCATCGAACCAATGAACCATTCATGATTTGGCCAGCAATCTTGCAAAGAAGGTCGACCATGCATGTGCTCTTAATAATTATGAGCTTTTAATAAGATCCGAAGAGTAAAACCCTAGCAATAAGCTGATTAATTGAATCTGAGCAGGTTATAAATAGTGCTACATCACATTATTAGCAATTTTATCTAATGCAAATTTTAATGCTTGATCGAATAGTACAGTATCAGTACTGTATGAAGCACAAGGCGCTAGGCCTATGTAAAAAACTATGAACCGAGATTTAAACCTAGTAACTTAGAAAAAAAAAAGGAGACTTAAACCTAGTAGAAGCTACTTTTGGACGATTTGATTGTCTTGCTGATTGGACGGTCAGAAACTTTTGTGCAGTTTACGTATGACCCATATTAATAATAATTGCCCATAAATGTGTAACACGTGTCAGTGAAAACTATACAAAAATGTACGCTGTCCGTACGGACTGCAATACTGTCAGGTCAGAAGGGCAAAGGCAGTGGCCAACCGGGAATCCACGATAGCCACTCAAAACTTTGTTTCAATTTGGATCGAAAGCCAAATTCAAACCCCACATTCCGGTCAGAGTTGGAGGTAGTTGGTCCGACAAAAGCTGTATCACTTCACATGTCTGGCTGGGCTTTCCTTTCTCTCACCTCCTCTCTCCCCTCCTCCTTCAGTGCTCCTCTTTTGCCTCGACCTAGGAAGGTATTCGGTTAGGAAATTTTTTGAAAATTTTGCGTGTTTTGAGAATTTTTAAATGATGTTAATTTATTAATATGCGTATTCTGAGAATTTAAAAAAATCTGAAATTTTTATATACCGAATATGTTCTAGGTCTTCGTGACTGTTTTTTTTTTTTTTTTGAAAAAACCCAAAGCCAAGCAGTATATTTGACTAGAAATTTCACTTCGGCATAGGAGTTCTTGGGGAGAAAATTCCGCGAGTTCAAAGTAGGGATTAAAGGTGGCACACATCTGACATCACTACGTCCTTTCTACAACTTCAAGCGAATTACGATTGGGGATGCCACTATATTAGAAGGTAGCAAAAGCCTCTGACCTTTGAATCTAAGGAGCTGAAAAGCATCGTGGGCTAAGTCCGGCTTTGTCACTCTTTATGTTAGTTCAGTAGGGTTTCCCAAGTCACTCTTCAATGTATAGGGTCTTGCCAAGTAACTTGGAAGATCTTCCGGCATAACAAGTGACAGAGTTTCCGAGCTCAGCAGTATGGATCGTGAAAAGGAAATAAACAACCTCCAATGGAGGTGAGAGGGACTAGAATGTTGCCGGAAGATTGGAATATAGACATTGCGGAGTCAAAGGCTTTAGAAGTGAGCTTTGGAAGTTTTGTTCTTAGTAGTGCCATTAGAGAAGATTGGATGATAGTTTTCAGCATTGTTCAACAGAATATGCTTGGGTCGGGCAATTTAAAGGCTTTCTGAAATTAGCATTGTTGATGTAAGTTTGGGTAACTAAACTTTAATTGTTGCAGTGTGTTATCCCGGTTAAAACTTTGATCTAGAGTTGTTTTGGTTGATGTAAAATACTCCTTTTTCCCAAAGATTTTGAGATGGAACCTTTTTTTTAAAACTTTTCAGTTTTTTTGATGTTTTGTGGAGAAGACATCACTTTGAAAATTTTAAATCATTCATGATTCTAGTTTCAAAAATCAGGAAGTTTTGGTTTAATCTATAAAGTTTGGTTGGTTTTGGTTTTCTTTTTCTTGTGGGGTGTTGGGGGTAAGCGTAGGAATTGCTTTTTTAGCTTTTTTTTTTTGGGGGATCCGAGAAAATGAGTTGTCACTGTTTCTTTGTTTGTGTTTTCAAAGTTGTCTGAAACTTTATAGGAAAGTTCTTAAATATTTTTTTAAATTTTCATTTCTTTGTTTCTTCCAAAAATTTCACTAGCATGTAACGGTATTCATTGTAGTTGTTGAAAATAGTGAAGAAAATCATAATAACATTAAATCAAATATATTACGAAATTTACATAACATGAGCAAAATTATGTAAGAATTTGTTACATTTGTTAGCTTATTTTTTTTTTTTTGAAAGAAAAGTCATTTTAGACTTCTAAACTATCAAAGTAATTTTAAATAAAAATCACAACTACCATATTTCACATATTGAGCCCCTAAATTTTTTTAAATCCAATCAATTTGAGCTATGAAATAAAATTCGACGGTCAAAATTATGACATATGACTCATTTAGAACATATGTAACACGATTTTGATCATTGGATCTTTTTTAAGGGCGCGATGAAATTTGGTAGTTCTAAGATTCAATATCTCAAATGTGATAGTTATGACTATTGTTTAAGATAATTTTGATAGTTTGAGGGCGCACAATTATTATTATTTCTATAAAAAAAGAGAGGGTTATGAGTGTTATACCCTCTCAAACCTTGTCAAGGTTCCAACCACAACCTCAGACTCACAAAGTGACATTTATGATCCGCTAAAATTGTCTGCATATAACCTTAATTAGGGTGATACTTGTACACTTTATTTCTTTTATTATAGATAAAAAAAAAAAAATTAAAGATATGTATCCTATATACTTATATTTTGTTTGGTGATACTATTTGACTATTTCAGGTCATTATCACACAACCTATTCTTTATGTTTTATTTTTGAGTAAGAGAGTTTTTTTTTAAATAAATAAATAAATTAATTGATTGTGAAAGAAAGAAATAACTAAAGGAAGTAAAGTAATGGGGGGCATTCGATTAACGTGAAACAAAAATAAAGTCAACATCCAAATTTCTATTTTTGGTTCAAGTAGCATTAACCAATTTAACTTTAGTTAAAGTGGTGTGATCATGATATCCCTAATCCTAAGTTCTAATTAATTAACCAGGAGAGGAGAGTATGATCATTAAGAACTTGTTTTTTCCAGGAAAGATAAAGAGAGACGTGGATAGGCGGGTCCAAACATATATTCCCGGAAAAGTAGAAAACTTCATCATTCAAATAAACGACGAAATTTATAACCCCCACAGTCAAACATAAAATGCAACGCCTGTCAGCAAGTATTCAATGAGAAAACCTTCCTATACTAGGGTTCTTACCATATCCCTCTCCCCCTTGTTAAAATACTAAGTTGATTTTCTTACCAGTTCCTTCTCATCATATTATCAACAAAAATAAAAAAAATATTAATTTAAATGACTAGTAATTAGATAATATATCAAATAATTAAAGATTTAAAGTATCAAAGTTCACAAAAATAGTAACAAAGTTGATGCATATAATGCTTTTAGACCTATCCTCTATCATTCGTTACTCGAAATAGATGTTATTAGACCCACATGACCTAAATGTTAGCTTTAAAGTATTAGATTATTTCATCGTCTACAAGTTTTTCCTCGAATTATATAACACAATTTAAATAAATAGAATAACATATACTGAATGCACAAACTATATAACCTACAACCATCTACCTTAAATAATATAAAATCACAAATTGTGTCCATATATTTTCGAATGCTGTTGGGATAAAAAATTGAAAATGAATGTAATCTACTATTACTATTTGTATCTAAAAGTTTACGAGAATCTAGAGCATATTGTTTTTTTTTTAACAAAAATAAAATAAAATAAATTACTGACTGCCTAAGTTATGTTACACAGGAGTGCTCCGTAATGGATTAAATAAATATATTAAATAAAGAAATATATGTTGGTAAATGTCTCAGTACTACTCTGTGATTCTATTTATTTATTCATTAATAATTTTTTATGGTGTCTGATTGCTTCAGTGTGTTTCGTATTCATGTGGGCTTGTTCACATCAAAGAAAGCTGTCTTTGCTAGCTTAGCTTTATTTTGCTTTGCTTTTTTGTTCGGTCTCTGATTTCTTCTGCGACAACTCAGGAGTCAGGTTCCCTCCACCTTGATCTTCCTCCAGCTCGGACCCCGAGAAGCAAGACCCGTCTCCTTTCCGTTCCATTTCTCGGGTTCCGTCCATTTTTCACATCTGTGAACTTCTTCGGCGACCGGCCCGGTGATACCCTTACCCATCACGTGTTTCAGAGGATTTCCGGCTCTGCGGTTGGGAATTTGGATTCCGAGCTGCGATTACATTTGAATAAGAATTGGAATCTCTTTTGTGTTTAATGCAATTGCTAATTTGAGTCTTCAGCTGCAAAAAATCTCTGACGTCCATGTTCTTTTGGGCGGAAAATTTTTCACTTTAGTTGCTGTTTATTCCTGGAATTCGCAGTTAGTATTACTGACGTTTGAGGTGTGGGTGTGGATGCTCTCAAATATTTGAGCTTTCTCGCTACATAAACCGAAAAGGCCGAAAAAGTGGTTCGCTTTCTATGCTGGTTTCTTTTGGCTGGTGAAGTTACACAGTTAATACTTAGGGGCATAGCCGGTAGTACTATGCGTCCTATTGGAGGAGGTCGGGGTTTGATTGTTAGCATTAAATGTGAGTAGAGAGGCTTTGTTGGGCATCGAAGGAGATTCTTGATGTTCTTGTTTGTGATTGGGCAATAAGTTTCAGCTAAGACGAGTTGAATGCTCGATATCTTAGCTGACCTGAGCAGGTGGTTGAGTTTCTTCTTCAGAGTTCGATCGGTCCCTTCGTATTTGCCAGCATGAAAGCTCCCTTAAATGGGTTTCTGCCAAATTCTGGAGAAGGTCTGGTTACCGATTCCGCTGCTAGAGTTTCAACTTTTCTTAAATAAGTGTATATTATATATTTAGCAGCTTCTTTGAATGGTTCTCCTCGAAAGTTTTGTGTGGTTTGTATTGGTTTCGATCCTTCAGTTTTAACTTTCGCAGCTTTGCAAGGTGATTAAAAAAGAAGATACTGCATTGTGGAGTTATTGGTTGTTTTTCTTCGTATAGATTCCTCTAGTGGTGGAGGTGTCTTCTCTTGCTCTTATGAAAACGAAACCCCTGATGTTTCTAATGTTGCAAGCATGGACTATATTTGTCTCGATTCTCGCCTTTTGTTTTAGTTGATTGTATCTCATGCTGTTTTTAAGAGGTGATATCATGTCGTGGGTAGTCTGTGTACGGGAATTGGAATGAACTGTTTTATGGGGATTATATATTGGTTGGAAGATTTTGAATGTTCGATCTATTCAATTCTGATTCTATTGTTGTAGTATTATTTTGTTTTCGCTATAGACACAAGCAATATATATATATATATTTTTGTTCTTGTTAGTATAATATATCAATGTGATGATATTTAAGCTGGTCTATTTCTGTCTTAATTTGTTCCAATATCTTAGTTCTTTTTTTCAGGTAAATTATTTTTCGCAGTAAATTAACTTCATTTTGATTTGCACACTGATTAGATGTGCCTTTTAAGAACTTAATGATGAAGAAATTACTATAGACATTGTTGATGTTTTTTGCTATGACAAACTGTGAAAATGTAAATGGATGGCTTTGGCACACAATGAAAAGTGGTTTACCTTAGCTTTGAACGCCAAGTTTTGTTCTCTTGTGAGTGCTAAATCCATTGAGAGATCATTGTCAGCATAAAATAAACTGACTTTAATTTTCCCTTGATCATGGGATAGAATTTTCATTGGTGTATCAGTAAGTAGATAAATGAAAGTGAGGTACCCATGCGAGTGTCAACAAAGAAACAAGCAGGCATTGGAAGTCCTATGGGAACCCTCCAATATTAAAGGCTGTTCTGTAATATTAAGGCCCATTAGTTGATGTTTAAGTCTTTCGGGGTAAACTAAATTTTAAGTGCTTTGTCTCAAGAAGCAGTACTCGTTATCTTGCGGTTCAAAACTAATGAGGTCCTCTAGAGTTGTTTTGGTTGATCCCCCTAATTGCAATACTCCTGTTGGACAGCCCCAAAAAAGATGGATGAGAGTGGGAAACTCGTTTTTTTCAGCCTTCTGTGCTTAAAACTATTTCAGTATGAGATTCTAGTAATGATGTTTGTAGAAGGGAGCGTGGAAGAATTTCTCTGACCCTTGAGCTTAAAAGCAGTCTTTTAACCCCAGCCCTAGTTGAAAATTTTATAATCGAGTTCTTTTTTGTTGCCACACATGAAATTACAATTCCCTAGTCCAAGTTTCATGGGGAGCCAAATCAGTGTGAAGTAATTTGAGTATCTAACATTCATAATTCTCTCATGATTTTAAAGGTTTGGTATGATAGTCATAAAATTTTGTTTGGATTGAGAACAGGAGAGAGGAAGAGTATCAATTCAGAACTATGGCATGCTTGTGCGGGGCCGCTGGTTTCTTTGCCTCCAGTTGGAAGTCTTGTAGTTTACTTCCCTCAAGGCCACAGTGAGCAAGTATGCACCTCTTCCCCCGCCCCGGGCGCCTCTGTTTCTTTTTTTTCTTTTGTTAGAAAACAAGATTGTGGGCTTTGAATTCTGATGGAACCTTTTGACAATTTAAATTTGCAGGTTGCAGCATCAATGCAAAAGGAGACTGATTTTATACCCAACTATCCCAACCTTCCTTCAAAGTTGATTTGCATGCTTCATAATGTCACACTGCATGTATGAGAGTCTCGACAGACTCTATTGTTTTGAATTAAAGAAACCCTGTTTAGTTCTTAATCGTATTCTTAATCATATGTTTATGTTTTGAATCAGGCTGATCCAGAAACTGATGAGGTCTATGCACAGATGACCCTTCAACCTGTAAACAAAGTAGGTCAACCATTCAATTTGAGGATGGATATATAAATAATTCATGGATTTCTCTTGTAATGATGTGTTCATATATGGGACATTGTTTGAAATATCTGTTCTACAGTATGAAAAGGAAGCATTACTGGCATCTGACATGGGCCTCAAGCAAAGCAGACAACCTGCTGAGTTCTTCTGCAAAACTCTTACAGCTAGTGACACTAGTACTCATGGCGGATTTTCTGTACCTCGTCGAGCAGCTGAGAAGATCTTTCCACCTCTGGTTAGTACCAGCTTTCAAGTAGAGGATGGTGTCTTGTAAATTCTATCTGTTTCAGTCATCACCATGTTCTTTTCATAGGATTTTTCAATGCAACCCCCAGCTCAGGAGATAGTAGCTAGAGATTTACATGACAATTCATGGACCTTCAGGCATATTTATCGCGGTAATGGACCCTTCAAAATATTACTGCTCTCCCTTTCCCCTGTATTTTTGTTTGCTAATGTATGATTCATCAATGTTTTCTATTAGATACACGGTTCAAACCAAGAATTTACATTAGATATTTGTATCAGTTGGACTGTTGGAAACAGGTATAATAGTATAATAAATTGCATAGTGCGTTAATTGCAGGCCAACCAAAAAGGCACCTGCTGACTACTGGTTGGAGTGTCTTTGTTAGCACAAAAAGACTCTTCGCTGGAGATTCTGTTCTTTTCATAAGGTCTGAAATAGATTTTCATAAATTGATAAAAATCTCATATGGGTTATTCTTCCTTCTATGACTTAGCTCAAATAATCTTGTTGTGTAGAGATGAAAAGTCCCAGCTTCTCTTGGGTATAAAGCGTGCTAATAGACAGCAGCCAGCTCTCTCTTCATCTGTCATATCCAGTGATAGCATGCATATTGGAATTCTTGCTGCTGCAGCTCATGCTGCTGCAAACAACAGTCCATTTACGATATTTTACAACCCAAGGTACTGCTATAAGATTTTCCTTTTCTAACGTAAGTCATTACTATTATGTTTTAAAGACAATCCCATAATTTTTGGGTTAGTGTATCTGACCGAATACATTTTATTATCACAGGGCCAGCCCTTCTGAGTTTGTGGTTCCCTTAGCAAAATATAATAAAGCAATGTACACCCAAGTTTCACTCGGCATGCGATTCAGAATGATGTTTGAGACTGAGGAGTCGGGAGTACGCAGATACATGGGTACAATTACCAGTATCAGTGATCTGGATACTGTTCGATGGAAAAATTCACAGTGGCGCAACCTTCAGGTACTGTTTAACCAGAATTAGGTTGGGTTGTAATAGAATCCAGGGCAACTGTTAACAAGCGAATACTATGTTAGTATCTTACGCCTTCTAGGGTGTTCGTGTACTTCTTCGCTTGGAAATTAGCTTCAGAGTTGTAATATGCCTATATTAAGCAGCAAGCTATATGATATATTAGGCGTCAAGAATCTCTATATGATGTCTTTCCAGAAAATATGGACTTGTAACACGGCAATTTCTCTATGGAGCCGTCCACTCTATATATGCTTATGGTGGGTGGTTAAGTTGTATTCAGTCGTGCTGTTTAATTTTAGACCTCTTGTGAGAAATTAGTTTTACATATGCTGTTGCAATCTTTCTTTGTCGATCCAAGGGTGCATCCTTCTATGCCATGAATTCTATATCAGCTTAAGTAGTAAATCAACATTTGCACTTTGTTAGGTTGGATGGGATGAATCAACAGCTGGTGAACGGCCAAGCCGCGTTTCAATATGGGAAATTGAACCTGTTGTTACTCCCTTCTACATTTGTCCACCTCCATTTTTCAGACCCAAATTTCCTAGACAGCCAGGGATGCCAGGTAAACCATAGCTAGTCTCTAATATGCATGAAGAGAGCAGCTTTCTCAATTGTGATAGTTGGAAGTGGTTTTTACAGATGACGAGTCTGACATAGAGAATGCTTTCAAGAGAGCCATGCCCTGGCTTGGTGATGACTTTGGCATGAAGGACGCCCCTAACTCAATCTTTCCTGGTTTGAGTTTAGTGCAGTGGATGAACAAGCAGCAAAATAATCAGTTTTCAGCGGCTCAATCTGGATTTTTCCCATCCATGGTTTCTCCGACTGTCCTCCATAATAACCTTAATGCTGAAGATCCATCTAAATTATTGAGTTTTCAAGGCCCTGTCATGTCTGTGGTCTCCAATTTAACAAAGCAAATCTGCAAAACCAAGTCGGTCAATTACAACAGCCACCTGTTGCATGGCCTCAGCAGCAGCAACTGCAGCAATTGTTGCAGAATCCTACTAATCAACAGCAGCTGCAGCAACAGCAAGAACTGCAACAGCTGCCACAGCAGCAGCAACTACAGCAACAGCAGCCACCACAGCAACAAAGACAACAGCAGCAGCAGCAACTACAGCCACAACAGCAACAAAGGCAACAGCAGCAGCAGCAGATATGTCATCCAGGTCTTGTAAATAATGGTGTAGCTAATCAGATCCCAAATCAAAGTTTGCAGCAACCAGTGGTATACTCTCAGCTTCAACAACAGCAAATACCGACAGGAAATACCCAATCTCAGCAGAGTATCCACTGTAATAGTAAAAGTTCATTGCAGTTGACATCCCTACCACAGGACCCTCAGTTTCAGCAGCAATTTGAACCACAAGCAAGTCTCTTACAAAGACAGCAGCAGCAGGCACAATTACAACAGTCTCCATTGCAGTTATTGCAATTGCAACAAAGCCTGTCACAGAGAGCACAGCAACTGCCCCAAGTACAACAGTTGTCACAGCCAGGCCTGTCAGAGCAGCTTTCTCAATTGTGATAGTTGGAAGTGGTTTTTACAGATGACGAGTCTGACATAGAGAATGCTTTCAAGAGAGCCATGCCCTGGCTTGGTGATGACTTTGGCATGAAGGACGCCCCTAACTCAATCTTTCCTGGTTTGAGTTTAGTGCAGTGGATGAACAAGCAGCAAAATAATCAGTTTTCAGCGGCTCAATCTGGATGTTTTCCCATCCATGGTTTCTCCTCGACTGTCCTCCAGTAATAATTTCCTAGTAATGATGTTTGTGCTGGAAGAAGATCCATCTAAATAATATTGAGTTTTCCAAAGAGCCAAATCTGAGTCATAGTCTGCCAAGTCTCCAGTTTACTTTAAGCCAAGCAAGATCTTTGCTGATGGAAAACCAGGTTGCAGTGCGGTCAACTATACAATGCTTCAGTCACACTGCTGTTGCACCCTGTTTAGCGTATTCTTAATCAGAATCAGGCTGATCCAGCTGATGAGGTCTATGCACAGCAACCTGTAAACAAAGTAGGTGAGGATGGCATGGATTTCTCTTGTAATGATGTGTTCATATATGGGACTATCTGTTCTACAGTATGAAAAGGAAGCATTACTGGCATCTGACATGGGCCTCAAGCAAAGCAGACAACCTGCTGAGTTCTTCTGCAAAACTCTTACAGCTAGACACTAGTACTCATGGCGGATTTTCTGTACCTCGTCGAGCAGCTGAGAAGATCTTTCCACCTCTGGTTAGCAGCATGGTGTCTTGTAAATTCTATCTGTTTCAGCACCACAGCAATGCCAGCTCCACAGCAACAAAGGACAACAGCAGCAGCAGCAACTACCAGCCACAACATTGCATACAAAGGCAACAGCAGCAGCAGCAGAGATATGTCATCTCAGGTGACTTAGTATAATAGAGATGAAAAGTCCCAGCTTCTCTTGGGTATAAAGCGTGCTAATAGACAGCAGCCAGCTCTCTCTTCATCTGTCATATCCAGTGATAGCATGCATATTGGAAAGCTCAGCAAACAACAGTCCATTTACGATATTTTGGCTATAAGACTTTTCTAACGTAAGTCATTACTATTATGTTTTAAAGACAACATCTGACCGAATACATTTTATTATCACAGGGCCAGCCCTTCTGAGTTTGTGGTTCCCTTAGCAAAATATAATAAAGCAATGTACACCCAAGTTTCACTCGGCATGCGATTCAGAATGATGTTTGAGACTGAGGAGTCGGGAGTACGCAGATACATGGGTACAATTACCAGTATCAGTGATCTGGATACTGTTCGATGGAAAAATTCACAGTGGCGCAACCTTCAGGTACTGTTTAACCAGAATCCAGGGCAACTGTTAACAAGCGAATACTATGTTAGTATCTTACGCCTTCTAGGGTGTTCGTGTACTTCTTCGCTTGGAAATTAGCTTCAGAGTTGTAATATGCCTATATTAAGCAGCAAGCTATATGATATATTAGGCGTCAAGAATCTCATGTCTTTCCAGTAACACGGCAATTTCTCAGCCGTCCACTCTATATATGCAGTTGTATTCAGTCGTGCTGTTTAATTTTAGACCTCATTAGTTTTACATAGCAATCTTTCTTTGTCGATCCAAGGGTGCATCCTTCTATGCATGCAGCAATCAACAATTACAGCCACAACAGCAACAAAGGCAACAGCAGCAGCAGCAGATATGTCATCCAGGTCTTGTAAATAATGGTGTAGCTAATCAGATCCCAAATCAAAGTTTGCAGCAACCAGTGGTATACTCTCAGCTTCAACAACAGCAAATACCGACAGGAAATACCCAATCTCAGCAGAGTATCCACTGTAATAGTAAAAGTTCATTGCAGTTGACATCCCTACCACAGGACCCTCAGTTTCAGCAGCAATTTGAACCACAAGCAAGTCTCTTACAAAGACAGCAGCAGCAGGCACAATTACAACAGTCTCCATTGCAGTTATTGCAATTGCAACAAAGCCTGTCACAGAGAGCACAGCAACTGCCCCAAGTACAACAGTTGTCACAGCCAGGCCTGTCAGAGCAACAACTTCACTTACAGTTGCTACAGAAATATCAACAGCAACAACAGCAGCAGCAGCAGCAGTCGCTCTCCCCAGCAAGCCCACTTTTGCAGCCCCAGCTTCTACAGCAACAGCAGCCCCATCAGCAAAACCAGCAAGGACCACAGTTTCCCTTGTCTCAACATCAGCAGCAACAGTTAAGCAGCAATAACTTCTCAATGGAGAAGCTTCCTAATGGTAATAGCTTTTCAACTTCTGCACTGATGCAATCTCAACAGATTCCTGTGAAACAGCACCAGAGTCAGCACAAGCCACTTTCAGCAATCAGAGCCCATTCTGGTCTTACAGATGGAGATGCTCCTTCATGTTCAACATCACCTTCTGCTAATAATTGCCAGGTTTCCTCATCCAACCTTCTGAACAGAAACCAACAAGGACCTTCCCTATTGGTTGGGGACTCATTGGTTGAGCCTACAAGTAATCTGATTCAAGAGCTGCACAGCAAATCTGATATACAGATCAAACATGAGTTGCCCAGCTCAAAAGGACCAGACCACCTAAAATATAAAAGTACCCTTACTGATCAGTTGGAAGCATCCTCGTCTGGAACATCTTATTGTCTGGATACTGGTACCATCCAGCATAACTTTCAAATCCCCACCTTTGGTTTAGACGGTGATGTCCAATCACATGCTCCGAACAACCAACCATTTGCAGCTAATATTGATGGATTGGCACCTGACACTTTGTTGTCAAGGGGGTATGACTCACAAAAAGATCTTCAGAACTTACTTTCTAATTATGGTGGTACTCCAAGAGATATTGAGACAGATTTGTCCACTGCTGGGGTCAGCTCTCAGTCTTTTGGGGTGCCAAGCATGCCTTTCAAGCCAGGGTGTTCAAGTGATATTACCATCAACGAAGCTGGAGTTTTGGGCAATGGATTGTGGGCTAACCAGGCTCAACGTATGCGTACATATACCAAGGTTTATTGATCTACCTATTCTCTTTGCTTTAAAAAGCAATGTAGATTTTCCTCTTTAACTTTAACATGTGTTGGGTTGATTCAGTATGCTCTGCAAGTTAGCAGCCCTATTACCAAAAAGGAAAATAGTTTCATACCCAACTGTGATAACATTCCTACAATGTTAACATCCGCTTGCTTTATTATCTGACCTTGCATGTATAAGAGAAGTAGAGTCTTGACAGTTTGACACTACTATTTTGGCTAAATTCAACTTAGGCAGATGGATTATCCTCTCATTACCAAAACCATAACAGAAAAGGAGTATGAGTGTTACTTATCAAAAAAAAAAAAAAGAGTATGAGTGTCTGCTAAAATTGAGTTCTTATGCGAGATTAGGGGACTACCTAAGCTAGATAGTGTCCAACTAAAGGATCTTAGTTCTCATTTATAAATTTTGTTCTTCGTTTCTAGATGCATTGCATGATTATATAGAGAGCTGGCTCAAAAACAAAAATGATAGATAGAGCCGTGGTAAAGATTGTATAATTGATAGTCAGGATAGTCGGACCTGGTTACTGCATACAATATAACTTCACTGATAGGATTGGGAAAAAAGCATAAGAAAGAAAAAAAAAAATCTTCACTTGTAGAATTGTCACAACGAAATCATGTGGTTCATACCAGGGTAAGGTTCTTATTTTTAGCTGATATGTCTTATTCCTGCCTCTGTTTTGCTTTTGCCAAAAAGTTGAGTCTGCTGCAAGTTCAAGTGTTCTATTTGATGAGACGATCAGATGTGAGTTCAGATGGAAATTAAAATTGTTTTAGATTCTAATCTATCATGAGCAGTGTTCTTTCTTTTATAAATATGAGGGCCACTTACACTATAGACATGCGGATGTAATCCGACCATGCTTGTGTGTTACTAAGGTGGTGTTTGATTGTAAAAATTTGGTGAAAAAGTGAAGATATTTTATGGGAGTTGGTGAAAAAGTGAAGAGAGAGAAGATTTGAATGAATATTATAATGAAAAAGAATAATTTGATGGGGAGAGGGAGATTATTTGTAATTTGTTTAATTAGGCCCAAAATTTCAAACTTTTGGCACTCAAACACCACTTAAGTATTTTAGCTGCTGAAATCTTGTGTTCAACCTAAATAAGAAAACCAAGATGAGAAGCAGAAGGCTACTTTCTCGTAAGTTTTTTTTTTTTTTGTTATGTTTCAATTTCTTTTCCGTTTCCCCTTTCTAGAGGCAGTAAAGCTTAGTTCAGAACTTTAGACAAAAGAGGTTCAGAAGAATTGAGTTTTATTTATTTATATTACCCTTGTATTTCAATTGGGAAATTTGATTTATAATTCCCATAGCTCAATTTTAGAATGGAATTTTGCCAATTTATTGCCCATTTAGCTTGTGTGTTACTAAGTATTAGCTGCCGAAATCTTCTGTTCAACCTAAATAAGAAAACCAAGATGAGAAGCGGAAGGCTACTTTCTCACACAAGTTTTGTTTGTTATGTTTCAATATCTTTTCCTTTTTCCCATTCTTTAACCATCAAAAATTAGTTTAGACAAAAAAAAAGGTTCAGAAGAATTGAGTTTATTTATCTTATCTTACCCTTGTATTTCAATTAGGAAATTTATATTTATAACTCCTGGAGCTCAAGTTTAAAATGGAATTCTGCCATTTTATTGACTATTTAGAAACTGTTTCATCAAGTTTGTGAGTGGAATGAGTGCTTTAAATTAGAACATAAATATATAGGCATGTTTTTTAATGGCATCGTCAAGTACATAACACTGCTTCAAACTCTTGAAGGTTCAAAAGCGTGGCTCTGTCGGAAGATGTATCGATGTAACCCGTTACAAAGGGTATGATGAGCTCAGGCATGATCTTGCCCGCATGTTTGGAATTGAAGGGCAATTAGAAGATCCACAACGGAATGAATGGAAACTTGTTTATGTCGATCACGAGAATGATATTCTTCTTGTTGGTGATGATCCTTGGGAGTAAGTCCGGAACATGCATTTGCTTGAAGCACTGGATTTGGATTTGCATTATTTGTTTCTGAACTTTGTATGCTTAATTGCTCTCAGGGAATTTGTAAGCTGTGTTCAGAGCATAAAGATATTGTCATCTGCAGAAGTACAACAGATGAGTTTGGATGGAGACCTGAGTCATATCCCTGTCCCGAACCAAGCATGTAGTGGGACTGACAGTGGTAATGCATGGAAAGGGTACGATGATAACTCTGCTGCCTCGTTTAATAGATAAAGGTTCCAAGATTGAGAAAGAAGTGCTTTTTCTGGCACAAATCCTGTTTCTTCACCACTTCAAGAGTTGGCTTCTCCCAGCTGTATTATATTATGTAAACGCTGCACCCCTCCCCCCTTTCCCTTTTGTCCTCGTTTTTATGAATTAGTTATTTGGTAGCAGAAGAATGTTGTCGATCACTGCAGCAGAGGGAAGACAATGTTAGCCAGACCTGGAGTGATGTGTTCTTGATCCTTGTCACATCAACAAAGAATCAAGTTCTACTGGGGGAGAAGCTTGTCCTGCATGGAATGGTGATGAATGACCTACAGCTGAACGTGGTGACGTTTATTCAACTCTTGATCCATGCACCTGTTGCTAGTGTTAGCCTGAATGAAGTATTCTTTCTACAAGATATATCAGGGAAAGGTAGATGAGATGTATGATAGGGTCGTTAACCCTTATCACAGCAAATTGACATTCAGTTTCACGACTGTTTGTATATGCTAAGATAGAGACAAGGTTACGACAGAGTTTGCAGTATTTGTAGCGATGCTTCCGACCAGATGTAATATGCACCACTTTTGGGTGCCGTGTCTTTTTAGTTTTGTAACCAGTGCTTGTTCCTTTCCCAATTGACAATTGCTTGGAAATTTCAGCATCAGGGAAGACACTAACGACACAATCATAGGTAATGCTGTCCTAGTTAATGTAAGTGTATCATAGAGATTCCAGGTTGATGATATCAGTATTTCGATGTAGTTTGCAAACCTTGACACTGAAATGAGTGCTCCAATGGCTTGACATATAGTCTAATGAGCAACCCGCCGGTATACTAGTTTTTTTTTTCTCCATTTCCATTCCTTTTTTGTTTGTTCTCCTCTCCCTCTCTTTTTGCTCGCCCTTGGTCTACGGGATGAGTTGCATCTTTGTTCATCCCAAAACAAACAAGCCCACTGTAACGAGTGTGTTGAGTTAGTTTGGCTTTTCGTTGGGCTGTTAGAAGTTTAACTGTTAGTTACATTCTTTTTAGCTTAGCTTAGCTAATGAGTTGGGCCAGATAAGGACTTGGTTAGAAGTCCATGTGGCTATAAATACGGTGCAAGTCAAATAGGAAGTACGGAAAAAACATAAGAATTGTCTAGCATGTAGTTTTATCTTTGGAGTCTAGTCACCTCGAATTTGGCTATTGTATTTTTTTTCTTTTTCTTGGAATTCAAATACCTTTCAAATTCAAGTTTGTTACAAGTGGTATTAGAGCCGTCTATCCTGCTATGAATTTAAACAAACAATGTGTTCAAGTTTTAATGAGACAATGCTTCAAAATCGCTGAAGCAGTTGTAGAAACTAAACGATCTACAGTTGCAACTCGAGAAATTCCATGGCTGAAATTTCATGTTTTAATACTAGAAGAGGAGCTTAATGATTTGGAGGAAGCAGAATGCGTAGAAAACAAATTTGAAGAGGAGATTTGAGAAATAGAGGAGCCAACGGTAGAAGCTACTGGAGCAAACAAAGTAACAGATTCGCTCAAAAAAAAAAAAAAAAAAAGAAAATAACAGATTCAGAACAAAGAACTCGGATGCTCTCATTCTCTAATATAAAGAGAGAAGTTCTTGTACCTAGAGCTTTACAATCTGTTCTTGAAGTCCTAATTGAAAGTTTGCCTGCGAAAATTATACTTACTTGATCTGACAAACTGTCTTGAACTTTGTCTGCGATTAAATCTTCAATTTTCAATAATCTTCAAGTTTTGTTGATCTCATACCTTAAGTCTTTCGATTTCACAATTTTAGTAGCTAAATGTTCTGCCTCCTTCCTTTCCACTCACAGCCATCACAGGTTTCTCAAAGTCAAAATGGTCAACTGTCTAGAAAAAGATATCTTATAGTCTTTTTCTGGACCCTAGTTGTGATGTAGGGTGGGATCGTTAGAGACCTTAGATCTCGGCATAGGATCACATGAAAACTCTTTCCTATTATTTTCTTTATTCTTTTATTCCAAATTTTAGGTTCTACGATCATGTCATTAACATATCATAATTTACCCCTGAGTATTTGAGATTGATTTGTGAAATCTCTTATGCTAATAATTATTCATTTATTTATCCTTTATCATACTATATTCCACATGAGTCAATAGGTATCACCGATTAAGTCCCTAACTCATATAATTCTCAGTTTGTGTAACTCGTTGGACTATCAATTGTTTCCAAAACTTTCACAAATAATATATATATATATATTAATTTCAAAAAATATTTTCACAGAATAATTGGCCATGGATTCTTTTCTAGTCCAACCCTATATAGATATATTGAATATACTGCTTCATCAAGAGGCTGATGGATTACTTATTGAGCATTTATACAAACCATATATTATGTACAACACCAATGTTATTTGGAATATTTGAAGATCATCACCAAAGACTCGGTCAAAGCAAAGTACACAATAAATGAATCCATATAAACCTCTCAAGTCTAAGGATACAATATTGTGCAGAAGGTATTTATATTTGATCAATGCATGTACTCTTACATTGTACCTACTCGTTTGCTTACGGTCACTATCTCAATGACGAAGTTCATCATCCTATTAAATAGAGGCACAACGAGTGTAGACCTATCGTACATCAATATGTACCTTGGTTTAGCAAGTGAACAATATTGAAGAGTCATATTCCTGCCTTTGATTCATTAATCATTGGCATGAATTTTCTACAATGTCACTCAATAATATCTGTGTACCTAAACATGTGACATCTAAATAAATAATATTCAGACAAATAATTTTTAGGGCATTATTCTTACAAATTTCCTGTTGCTCTGAATGTGACTTGTTTCTTGTATGTCCTCTTTCTATTCAATTTTCACACAATGATATCGTTCACAATATTTCTATATGTGTTGCTATGAATGTGACTTGTTTCTTGTATGTCCTCTTTCTATTCAATTTTCACACAATGATATTGTTCACAATATTTCTATATGTGAAGAAAGAAACGAGGACAAGAGGAAAAAAAGTGGGGTTGCAATCGTGAGTGGAGATTTAATGAGTGAGACAAAGGCTACAAGTGAAAAATCGAATTTACCACATATGTTCTATTATCCATCCGATTTTGCATCTTACAGCTTGCGATTAGGCATTTTGTATAGACATTCTACTGCAGGTAAGAGTAGTTGACGCCCAGGGATTTAATCATTCATGGAAAAATGAAATTGAGCGGAATGGTCTTCACGTGAAGGGGTTTATTGGCTAAAGCATATTCCCAAATTATATTTGCAAGACTTTAAACTACTTATAAGACCACCAGGTGTTTATTTTTATTTTTCCTTTTATAGACATGGTGGGATCACAACATGTTTCGCAGTGTGTTTCAAAAAGAAAAAAAATGCAACAGCAAGCTTTGCATTTTGCCCATTAGAGCAATTCCGTGAAAATGATGCTTCTTCCGGTATTTCAATAGCAAAAGACTTTGAGAGGTCTAAAACGCCTTTTAACCAGAAAAGTTACGCATTGGATGACACGAATGCTTTTGTGAAATAGTTGCAAGAATTGTTTAATGGAGTAAATTGAATGATTGCGATGGGAGCAAAAAATAATTTCGTAGATCTACTTAAAGCAAATTATGAAGCTGTGAAAGAACAGATGAATGAAGGTAGAAAAAGCATTGAAGAAGCTGCTTTTCTTGACATCATTGCCCTTGGGGTTATAGGGCAGTTGAAAATTTAAATTTTGTTGCTTCCCTATTGTCTATGTTGACTGAGATTGTTGAGACTCCAAAGGAAAATGAACCAACTCCGACATGTACGTGCTCGTGCAAATGGGAAGTTTGTATTCAGAGTTGGGGAAGTTTGACAAAATTGCTTGTATACCGGAGGTCTATTAATACTTTGAAGAATAGCTATGAGAAAAGTATCATTTTTATCACATCACTGTTGGGGATGGCAAACTACTTTGATCCATTAGCAAATCGACAAAAGCAATGGAATCTTATGATCGTACCATTAGAATTGTGCAGAAGTGCTCAAAGTGAGAATAGCTTTATTTGGTCTTGGCAATCTTGTACTGACCAACCAATGCAAAAGAATTATCCAGAACTATTTGGAGTGTAACTCGTTTAAACATGTTAGAGTTTCTAATCTTGAGATTGTCAATTGAAATGAAACTTGATAAGAATCTCTGGAAATAAAAGGAAGTTGTTGTGGCTGACCTCAACCTTGCGGACAAGGTTGCTTGAAGAGAAAAATCCTTAACTAGATTGGCCCTTTATGATGCCTGACATGGCGACATGCACTTTGCTATCCTATCCCACAAATATTTGAACAAGATACTTGTACCTGACTCTTAGTGAACGACAGTTGTTATCTTCTACTCCTTACTTTGGAGTTTGGCTTACTGGGCCATCAGAGTTGTGGCATGTTCTTAATGTGAGTCACTTCTATCAATCTTTGCACTTAGCTCCTCTCTTGCTCACCTTAAGTTTTGATCTAGCTCAGGTCTGAGTGGCGTTGGAAACTATCTTATAGTCTTTTTCTGGACCCTAGTTGTGATGTAGGGTGGGATCGTTAGAGACCTTAGATCTCGGCCATAGGATCACATGAAAAACTCTTTCCTATTATTTTCTTTATCTTCTTTTATTCCAAATTTTAGGTTCTACGATCATGTCCATTAACATATCACAATTTACCCCCTGAGTATTTGAGATTGATTTGTAAAATCTCTTATGCTAATAATTATTCATTTATTTATCCTTCTATCATACTATATTCCACATGAGTCAATAGGACCAGAATCATATCACCAATTAAGTCCCTAACTCATATAATTCTCAGTTTGTAATCTGTAACTCGTTGGACTATCAATTGTTTCCAAAAAATTTCACAAATAAATATATATATATATATTAATTTCAAAAAATATTTTCACAAATACTATTGGCCAATGGATTCTTTTCTAGTCCAACCCTATATAGATATATTGAATATACTGCTTCATCAAGAGACTGATGGATTCTTATTGAGCATTTATACAAATCCATATATTATGTACAACACCCAATGTTATTTGGAATATTTGACATAGAAAGATCATCACCAAAAGACTCGGTCAAAGCACAAGTACACAATAAATGAATCCATATAAACCTCTCAGGTCTAAGGATACAATAAACTAATTGTGCTGAATACTTTCTCAACATCAATTATAACTTCCAGAAGGTATTTATATTTGATCCCGTTCAATGCATGTACTCTTACATTGCACCACTCGTTTGCTTAGGTCACTATCTCAATGACGAAGTTCATCATCCTATTAAATAGAGGCACAACGAGTGTAGACCTATCGTACATCAATATGTACCTTGGTCTAGAACCAAGAACAAAGTTGTGAGTGGTGGAGACATTGCATCCACATGGCATGTCAACTAAGGGTATAATAACATCATAGATAATAGGGATAAAGGGATAAATAGGGATCTTACAGGTTGCTCTGAATGTGATATGTGATATCGTTCACAATATTTCTATATGTGTTGCTATGAATGTGACTTGTTTCTTGTATGTCCTCTTTCTATTCAATTTTCACACAATGATATTGTTCACAATATTTCTATATGTGAAGAAAGAAACGAGGACAAGAGGAAAAAAAGTGGGGTTGCAATCGTGAGTGGAGATTTAATGAGTGAGACAAAGGCTACAAGTGAAAAATCGAATTTACCACATATGTTCTATTATCCATCCGATTTTGCATCTTACAGCTTGCGATTAGGCATTTTGTATAGACATTCTACTGCAGGTAAGAGTAGTTGACGCCCAGGGATTTAATCATTCATGGAAAAATGAAATTGAGCGGAATGGCCTTCACGTGAAGGGGTTTATTGGCTAAAGCATATTCCCAAATTATATTTGCAAGACTTTAAACTACTTATAAGACCACCAGGTGTTTATTTTTATTTTTCCTTTTATAGACATGGTGGGATCACAACATGTTTCGCAGTGTGTTTCAAAAAGAAAAAAAATGCAACAGCAAGCTTTGCATTTTGCCCATTAGAGCAATTCCGTGAAAATGATGCTTCTTCCGGTATTTCAATAGCAAAAGACTTTGAGAGGTCTAAAACGCCTTTTAACCAGAAAAGTTACGCATTGGATGACACGAATGCTTTTGTGAAATAGTTGCAAGAATTGTTTAATGGAGTAAATTGAATGATTGCGATGGGAGCAAAAAATAATTTCGTAGATCTACTTAAAGCAAATTATGAAGCTGTGAAAGAACAGATGAATGAAGGTAGAAAAAGCATTGAAGAAGCTGCTTTTCTTGACATCATTGCCCTTGGGGTTATAGGGCAGTTGAAAATTTAAATTTTGTTGCTTCCCTATTGTCTATGTTGACTGAGATTGTTGAGACTCCAAAGGAAAATGAACCAACTCCGACATGTACGTGCTCGTGCAAATGGGAAGTTTGTATTCAGAGTTGGGGAAGTTTGACAAATTATTGCTTGTATACCGGAGGTCTATTAATACTTTGAAGAATAGCTATGAGAAAAGTATCATTTTTATCACATCACTGTTGGGGATGGCAAAACTACTTTGATCCATTAGCAAATCGACAAAAGCAATGGAATCTTATGATCGTACCATTACGATTTTGGAATTGTGCAGAAGTGCTCAAAGTGAGAATTTGGTTGTAGCTTTATTTGGTCTTGGCAATCTTGTACTGACCAACCAATGCAAAAGAATTATCCAGAACTATTTGGAGTGTAACTCGTTTAAACAAATTTATGTTAGAGTTTCAAATTGATTAGGGACCATTTAATCTTGTATTTTATATACCTGTTGGCCACCTCTTCCCATTATCAATTGATTTTGGAATGAAACTTGATAAGTAAAACACATTTTTCCTTATTTTCAAATCTCTTTGTTTGGAAATAAAAGGACGCGGTGGAGTTGTTGTGGCTGACCTCAACCTTGCGGACAAGGTTGCTTGAACGGGTGGGGGAATAAAATCTGCCCGTGTCTGGGAAATTCCTTAATCCTTATGGGCTACTAGACTTTGGGCCTTGGCCTAATAGTTGGGGAAGAGGGCTTTATGATGCAATGGAGTGTAGAAGTGGAGGGCTGACATGGCTTGGGATAGAGGAGGACATGCACTTTGCTATAGACTTGTTAGAAGAGTAGTTACTGAGGTATAAAAAGCAAAAGAAACGGGAATATAAGCATGAAAGAAGAAAGTTAGTAGAAGTTTACACAATTTTGCTGTTTTGGAGTTTGGCTATTTCCTTTCCTAAGGTTGAAGCGGCTCAAGAAAGAAAGGAAATAAAGATACTAGAAAAAGGTTGAAGAAAGGGTAGAAGGTTGTAGAAAACGTAAAAAGCTAGAAGAGTGATGTGGCAGAAGGTTCGTAGTAGTTATGGAGCTGTTATGGGCCAAGTAGTGAACGACTGGGTTGTTAGAATAAGTAGTTGTATAGTTAGTTGTTATAAAGCCGAATGAGTATTCTGTTGGTGAATGTAATTATTGTGTATAAATACTAAGAGAAAAATAATAAGAGAATCATAGAAGAAAAGTCAAATATAAGTTTACTTTGGAGTTTGGCTTACTCGAACAAGCCATTTCTATTCATTCCTCGCCATTTTCTCAAGAAACAAACACTATACAAAAAGAGGATTTGTAACAAGTGGTATCAGAGTTGTCTTTACTACCATGGATCTAAACAAACAACATGTTCAAGATTTAATGACACAATACTTCAAAATCACTGAGTCACTTAAGCAGCTATAGAAACCGAACAATCTACAGTTGCAACTCCAAAAACAGATGTGACTTAGCTCGGAAAATGTTGAAGAGGAGGTGAAAGAAATGACTGAAGATCTAACTGTAGAAGTAGCCGAATGTAACAATCTTCTAGAATATGATTGATTTTTGTAATGAATGAGAATGTCAGAATGACATGGTACTGTAGTATTTAAGAAAATGATAAAGCTAAATTCGAGGTTTGGCTAACCTCCATAGAGAGCAACAGAGAAAAATAAGAAGAAAGCTCCAACTGAGTTGTTCGTTGGTCTCCTAAGGAGAAACTGTAATACCCCGACCTTCTAAACATTTTTAATTATCTTAAATTAGGAAATTAAAGTATAAAATTATATTTAATTATTATTTCGGATTAATGATTTTATTAGTTTAAAAATAGGGAAAAATCCCTAAAAATAGCTATAAATTGCCAAAAATTATGAGAAAAATTTCTTCTTTAATCTCTTTTCAAGTTCTTCAATTTAGTTATATATTTTCATCATTTAGTATCTTAAAAATTTATATATAGAGATTTATTGCACTTAAAAATTTTAAAATGCTATTATTTCATGATTTTAGCCCTAATAGCCTTTTTAAACTCAATTTTCTTCAAACTTTTTGCATAGACTTGTGTTAATTACTTAATTAATAAGCCAATAGGATGTTTTCTAGCTTATTTGTGTGTCTTAGGATTATTTTTGAGAATTATTGCATTAATTAGATAACATGGGCTAGAAAAATTCGGTTTTAATGCTTTTGGGCTTGAAATGAAATCAAATTGGGCCTCCATCAACTCCATTCAGCCCAGCCCACTTCTCACAGCCCATGACACCTCACCTTTCTCCCTTAAAACCGGCCATGCCCATAGAATTGCAAAAAGGCAATGATTGCAAATGATTATCAATCATTACCTCATGCAAAACCATGCAACACTTGGAGATCTCCAAATCGTTGCCGCCCATCACCCCCCAATGCACTCTCCTTGCTTGCTTAGACCACCTAGGCTACCATTAAACAAGATGATTACAACTTACTTAACCCTAGGAAGCTAGAACTAACCCTAGTTAATGGTAGTATAAATAGGAGCCAGTTGTGAAGGAATTCTTCACACCTTCATTCGGCACATTCAAGAGAAAGAGAGAGTGAGAGAGAGCTAGATAAGTGAGGAGAAAGGAGGAGAGAAAGAGAGAAAGGAGCCGTGCCCCCTAGAGAGAGAAGAAGAAGAAATTTAATTTTTTTTTGAAGAAAGCATCCAAGGAGGTTGAAGTATCTTGAGCTTTGGTCTTTTGAGGTTATCATTGTGATTATTGATACTAACAGTGAGCTTAATCTAGGTTTTGATACTCAAGAAAGTCTTCAAAAAGTCAAAGAGATCAAGAGGCAAGGGGTAGTTTACTATTTGGTGATGCATGTTAGCATTTTGATGAAATGAGTTTAGAAACATGCTAGGTTGGGATATGGAATCTATAGTCATGCTAAATATGTTGTTAGAATGGTTAGATGTGAGAAAATAGTGCAAATAAAGGTAGTTATTGTTTAACTTGACTTTAGACATCTTAGGATGATTTTTATGTGATCTAGTGGAAATATATGCATGACATGGTTTCTGGATGTTTTAATGAGTATTAGGAGCATAGAGGATGGTTTTCATCCTAGAGATTACGTGAAAAATGAAGAAAAAGCAAATTAGATAACACTTAGGCTAGTTTTGATTATTCTGTGAAGACAGTGCACTTAAGGGGTTATCGCATATACTAAAAGACCTCTTTTTGACACCAAATTTGGAGGATTAATGATATACAGTGTTATGAACCTATGGTTAAAATTTCAGGTCAAACGGAGTTAAGATGAGAAAGTTAGTAGTGTTTGAAATTCACTGTTAGAATGAAGTTTTTAACTAAAACGGGTCATTTTGTAGAAAAAGGGGTTGTGCTTCATTTCTACTGCTTGGGTTGACTTCAATAGGCTTTGAAACGCATAAAACTTGGTAAGATGTGGCTTACAAGTGAAGCCCAAGTTTAGGTCCTTATTGGACTTGAAATACCCAAATGAGATAACATGTTTTAATTATATAAGTTGTTGGACTTGCCTTAGTTTAATTAATAAAATTTCTTAAACTAGATTTCTTGATTGCTTACTGAGTTGAAAATGATAAGTTATTAAATCTTGGTTAAGTAAGACTTAGTATTATTGCTTTGGAAATAAAATACAAGACATGCAAATATGATTAAATAATTGCCATGTGAAATAAATGCATATGACCAGTAAATGAGGTTAAGATATGAAGTACACATGATTAGTAAATGATAGTGAGCATATTGTATATGAAATGAAAATATATGCAACATGTGCATCAATGATAAATGAGCATGACATCTGTATCAATGACATCTGCATCAACGGAATCAATGGCAATGAGTGACGGTACCGATCACTGGAGAATGCAACCATCACTACTGGGTAGTAGATGGCCCCATGGGTAGAAGGCATTAGGAGAGCCTTTACTTCTGTTTTGGTGCAATGGATAGCACAGAACTGTCCCTGAGGTGAAGGGGAGCGGAATGCACAACCCTGTCACTTGGAGGTGAAACAGTGGACACCAAAGGCATTACAAAGGTCATACAACACAAGCATCATATTCATACATCATACTGCATCTTATCGTGTGATAATGACTGGTATTGTTTCTAAAAACATTAACTGTTTACTGAATATGTAAGTACCATATCTCTTACTATTTATTTTACTGTTTATCATCACATGCCCCCTTTCCCACCTTACTGAGTCCTTAAGACTCACCCCGTTTCCTTGTTCATATTGTATATTTATCGTTGAGACAGACAATGACACTATTTGAATCTTATGTTTCACATGAGCTCCCCACCCATATTATGATAATCCACATTCGAGTCCTTGTCTCGGAGGATCTAGACGTGATCATGGATCACTAGCCCTACTTGGTCCCGAAGGATCCGCCTCTAAATGTTCTCATTGTTCCCCAGTACGTGAATGACCCACTTGGATAGAACCACGCCGACCTTAACTGGGTAGACCTCACCCTGCGATGATGAAGATCGATTCTCTATCTTTACTTAGTTTTATGTTTATTTAGTTTTCATGGTATGTATGTATATAACTTTTGGACAATAGGATTAGAGATTTTAATAGGTTTACCTATTAGTAGCCTAAATTTTGTAAGAATCTGAGGATCTTCCCTAACCCTAACCCCTTACGAATAAATTGTTTTCTTTTTCCAGTGTGTTGTTTTCCAAAACATGTATCCAGTGTTGGTTGTTTTGCCTTTTAAATATTTCAGTGTTTTTAATATTTTAACTTGACTTCCATTTTCACCTTATTAGTTCCAAGTATATGTACAAGTCTTCCACTGTATTTTCGAGTATTAAATTTCTGTCAATAAGGAAATACTACAGTCTTGAAAACTTATAAGTAGGATGATCTCGCCATTTATAGCATTTCTGTTACTACAAAGAGCGCTTAGAGACTAATACGAGTACGGGGTCGTGACAGTAACTATCCCTCTTATTAATACAAAATGCAAGAAAGAAACAAACTCTAACAAATTTCCTAGATTCACGGAACGCCATTGCAAATGTAAATAAAATGATTCAGTGCTTCTTGAGCTCATAATCCAGCTCAAAGGCATGCAGGTGTCCAAGCCCATAACCACACCTGAGCCCACGATTCTGCCCTAAAACACCAAGTGTAATCTAGCAGTCTTAACACCTCAACCTCTCTCAAACTTTCCCTGCTTCATATCTTCATTTCTTAGGAACACCACTTCTCCTTCTTAACGCCAATCTCCCTTCTTCTAGTCATATAACAAAGCTTCCCCCTCTAAAGCACCTTGTCCACAAGGTGTGGAAATTGGAGTCGTAAAAGCTCCAACTTTTCCCACGTAGCATCTTCAAGCTTTTGGCTGGTCCAGTGCACCAATACTTCTATTATGGTAAGGTGTCCTCGGCGAAGAACTTGACGCTTCAGAATAGCTTGGGGTTTTGGCATTAAAATTCCTTGGGAGTCCACTGGAGGCAGCTACAGAAGAGGAACACAATGATCTCCCAATTTATGTTTGAGTTGCGACACATGAAAGACGGGATGAACCTGAGCATGTCCAGTGCACCAATTTCTATTTGAGTTGCAATTTGGAATGATCCATAAAAATGGGGAGAAAGTTTCAATTTTCAGTGCTTATTCATGGAAGTTTGCCTATATGGTTGCAAGTAAAGGTACACCCAATCGTCAACTTCGATTTTTCTCCCACTCCTCTTTAGATCTACATAGTTTCATGTGATTTTGTGCTTTTGATAAGTTTTCTTTCAATAATTGCAGGGTCTGATTTTTGGTGCATGACTGTGGTCACTTGTGTAGTTCCAGCTTCATAAGGTAAAAGTTAGGAGGTAGTTATCAATAAACAACTTTATAAGATGTTAGCTTAGTAGAAGTATGTAAATGGTGTTGTAACACTACTCAGCTAGTAACACCCACTGAGACCAATCTCTTGGTCTATCACCCACAAAGCACCGCAAGTAATTTTTTAAAAATTTATTCACTATCTCAGTTTGCCCATTTGTCTGAGGGGGATAAAAAAATGCTGTAAGAGAGTTTGAGACCCTAAGTATTGAATAACTCTTTCCAAAAATGGCTGGTAAATGTTGGATCCATGTCTGAAATGATAGATTTTGGTAGACCGTGTAATTTGAATACATGGGTCATGAAGGTCATGGCTACCTTAGAGGCTGTGTAGGGATGTATTAGAGGGATAAAATGGGCATATTTGGATAATCTATCCATCACCTCATAAATGACAGAGTAGCCTTGTGATAAATGGTAGCCCTTTAATAAAGTTCATAGTGATATGATTCCAGACACGCTCTAAAACTGGTAAGTGTTGCAATAAACTCCTAGGAGCAATATTTTCTTATTTAGTCTGCTGGTAGACATTGCATTCTCAGATAAATTGTTTGAGCTGTTGTTTCATACTCGACCAGTAGAAGTCTCTTCTAATTATGCGCATTGTTTTTTCATACCTCAAGTGACCCCCTACTGGTGAGTCATGTGCTTGCTGCATTACTTTTTCTCTTAAATTGGTATTGTCTCCCACAAACAATCTGCCTTTATAAGCGAGTATACCATTTTTGAAATTATACTTAATTAGGTCTAACTCACCCTTCTCCCACTTAGCAAGCACTTCTTTGGTTGAGTCCTCATGATAGCTCACCCTCAAATTATTCAACCAGTTAACTGTAAGGAAAGAAATGGCCGAGAGCGATGATGAACCCGCTTCCTTTCTTGACAAGGTATCTACTACCTTGTTTTTTCTCACTTTTATACTCCACCCTAAAGTCATAACCAAGAAATTTTGGTTAACCATTTCTGTTGAAAGAGTGTAATAACCCATCCCGATTAAATATTATTTAATAATATTTTAAAACTAATTTTGAGATTTGTATTTTAGAATATTTTAATGCAAAATAATTATATCAATTTTATCTTCTCTTGTTTAACTAAATCAATATGTTTTATGTGACTCTTTGATTTAGCAACTAAGACTAGATGAGTATTAAAAAAATATGTTTATAGCATCTTTGTGTAATGCATGTGGTGTTTCTTCATTTTTTTTGTTAGATTATTATTAAATTTGAAATGCATGTGTAAATAGTAAAAGAATTTGGTTTCGGATGATGTGTTTTTTGAAGATAATATGAACAAGCAAAGCTTAATGGGAGTTGGATGCTTTGTTTCATAGTTAGATTAAAATGGATGATAGAAAATAGGTTGTTGAATTGTAGATACCAAAAACTGTGAGGGTGAGTAAGTTGTGTGCTAGAGGTTAATTTTTATAAGCTATTGGGACATGTAGAGCATGAGAATAATCTATAGACATGTTTTAAGTTGCTGCATGAAATGAGATTATTGTTAAAGACAATGAAATACTGAAAATTTTTGTTGGAATGCACCATGAATTACTTGTTAAAATTCTTCTATTCTATGTTTTCTTTTACATGGGAAGAGTTGAAACATATAGAAGTGTAGTAATGCTAAGTGTTGTTATGTTTTTTGTTTAAATGGTGGAACTTCAAAGATTAACATTCTACAAAAAAAATTTAAGTTACAGAGCACCTGAGAATTAATTGTTGCTGGAAATTTGTGGTTGTTGCTGTGCTTCGATTTGTACAAATTTTGTAAAGGCTTACAAGGCTACCTAAACATATATATTGTTGGCCCAAGGTTTTTTTGTAAACAATCCATATTTGATTTTGATGATAACAAAAATTTTAAGTGCTTTGAAGACTTTTAAATTTTACCTTGTCAATCCACAAATTATAAAAAGTATTTCAAAATATTAAGGTTATCTCCTAAAATATTTCTAAGTGGACTTGAACACCATTACACAAAGTTAATTGGTCAATTTTCATATTGTAGGTGTTTTAAAGAAGTGTTGGAATGGATTGGACACTTTCAAAATGTTGATTTTTCTCTCCAGCATTGAATGTGTCGACACATTGAAGACACGTTTTGACACATTGCACTGACACCGAGACACCACAATTCCAGAACCATGTTTGATGTGTCAACACATGTAGACTATGTGTCGACACATGCTGCGATTTTGCAGAAAAACTGGAACAACGCCAGCTCATTTAAAAAGCTCTAAAATGACTTAAGTACCCCTCCAACGTACAATAAAGCTACTTGAAGACCGTTGAAGTCCTAGGGGCTATAAATAGAACGAGATAGAGAGAGAAAGACAAGGATCATCATTCAAATCTCTAGAAAGAGAGAAAAAGCTAGATTCAAAGAAATCCTTGCTGAATCCTTCAAGACCAAAGCTTTCATTGTTAAATCTTGTCCTCTTGCTCATCATTGACAACCCAGCCTTCAAAGAGAGAGAGAAATTTCTTGAAGAAGAGACAACACACTTGCAAATATTCTTGCCTAACTTCTAGAGAGAAAGTGCTTTGAAGAAAGAGAAAAACGCACCTACCAAGAAAGCTTGTGCTCCCACCTGCCAAAGCTTTTCACTTGCTTATTTGGCTTAGAGAGCCATTCACACTTTTGTACTTTCCACTTGCTTATTTGGCTTAGAGAGCCTTTCTTTATCATTCTTTGTACCCATCTTTTGTAAAACACTTGAGTGTTGGGTAAACACTTGTCCTACTCGTGAGGGTAGAAGAAATCCCTTGGGTTTTGGGATTTGTGAAGAGAGTTAAAGCGTGAGCTCGAAAAATGCTTTGTAAAGGTTCCTTAGCACCTGGAAGCTAAGGTGTATTTGCTATTTGGAGAATAGTGAAGGAAGCCCAAGGAAGTCAATAGCCTTGGGGGTGGACGTAGGCAAGTGTTGGCCGAACCACCTAAAATTGCGGTGTCGTCTCTCTAACTCTATCTCTCTTATTATTTGTTCCATATCCATATTTGTGGTGC
Source organism: Morella rubra (assembly GCA_003952965.2). Classification (NCBI taxonomy): domain Eukaryota; kingdom Viridiplantae; phylum Streptophyta; class Magnoliopsida; order Fagales; family Myricaceae; genus Morella; species Morella rubra. Next base: position 88,633 of record RXIC02000425.1, on the reverse strand, counting down.
TTTGTATTTTATTATTTATTGCTTATATTTAGCTTAGCATTAACACATTCAGATCTGCATTTTTATTTGTTAAAAAGGGAAATATTTCATATCTATGTTTTTATCGAAAAAGGACTAAGTTTTTTATAAACCCAATTCACTCTCCCTCTTGGGTTGTTATTTAGACTCACATATATAAAAAATTTAATTAACAAGGCACCAAAATGTAAGAAACATCATTGAAGGAATAGTTGCTGAAATTTAGTTTCTGCAGAAAATATACAAGAAAATAAATAGAGGTTTTATTACAAATTTAAAGTTGAAACTTGCGGAGGGAATTTGATTTATATGTTATTGTATTAGGTGGAATTTAGAGAAAAATTTACCATGCATTAGAGTTCAGTTAGCAAGAAAAAAAATGTCCAAAGTCTTGTTATAGTTGCTGAAAAATTTGTTAAAGTTAGAAAATAACCTCTTGCCGTAGAACTTAATCATTAATGATTTTCTTCATGCTAAATGTCCTATTTTATGTTGTGGACATGTAGATACTTAATAGAGAGGTTAGATTATATTATTATAATAACTAAGATGAGATAGGTAGTAGGAAAGCAAAAGGAAACTTAGAGACTTGTTGGAATTTTGTTGGTGCAGAACACTGGAAATTTGAGCATTGGGTAATTGCTTTATTTGGCTCTTTTATCATCTTTTTTCATTTCTATTTTGATTATTTGGTAATCTGAACACGTTGGTAACTTAGTAGACATGCAAATGCCAAATATTTGATGAGATTAAAATGCATTGTTATTTTGGATTAATATGCATTATTTATTTGAAATAAAAATGCATTGATTGACATATTCATTTCATTTGTAGTATGGTCATTAATAGAAAATGTGTTGTGAAAATGTGTATTAAAAAGGCCATGGCTCAATGTATTGTCTTTTGTAAGGATTTTTACTGAGATATTCCTAAGTTATGGAGCGAATGGAAATTATGACGATACCAATCACTAGAGGATGTGCAACCACCACCCTGGTTGGGCCAAGGGTGGCCTCCCTTAGGCTAAAAGTACAACACTTTTGCTTCGAATTATTTAGTGTGTGGGTTAGCACAGAACTGCCCCGGTGGAAATAGTAGTGGGACGTACAGTGACTCCGGGGGTTATACAGAGTGAGTTGGAATATGATATCTGGATAATGAATTGGAAATAATTATCAATGGACATAATATCTATATTGCATATATATTATCCATTGTATGTCATTGTATATATATATATATATATATATATATGATGTTGTTACTTTGATCACATGCCTATATTTTTGTCTATGACTACATATTTTTATTGATGTCATGATCCCCTTCTCCGACCTTACTGAGTATTTAAAACTCACTTCTTTTTATTATTCGTTCTTCTTGTGATGTACCTCCTTAGGAGACTATGAGGATTCATGAGATCGGATGTAGATCCCCTGCAATTCCTAGGTCATTGCAGGAGGTAAAATTCTTTAAATCCTAACCCTTTATTCAAAATAGGGAATTTGGCAATTTAGTCCTTGGGTTTATACTCCTTTTGTAATTGGATCCTTCACATTCAAGTTTCAAAATAAAAGCCCTTAAACTTTCTACCTTTGGCACAGAAGCCCTTTCATCCATCAACCTAACGGAATTGCCATGTCATCATCCAACTCAGCTGACCTTTAAGCACACCATTTTACGTAAGACATGAAACACATTGTTTAGGCAAAGAGTTTGAAACACACCATTTAAGCAAACTTTCGAAACATACTGTTATAACTGTCTAATTTAAGCCCTTGAGTACTGGAGAAGACAACAAGAGATCCCCCCCATTTCCATTTCGTATGAACCCTGGAGCGAGCCAAAAAGGTCAAGATTTGCTGCATTGTTCGCTGCGATCTCCGACAAGTTCAGAGAATGCCAGGTAAATTTTCAATTTCTCTTCACTAAATGCATTCGACAGTTATAACATTGCTAGGATTTGAGACTCTGATACCGGTTCTCTTGAATGATGGAAACGTTTTTGAATGATTGAGAGTTTTGGTTTTGATTTGTAGGTATTTTGATTCTCTTGAATGATGGATGTGGTTTTGAGTGTTTAACGAATTAGGGGATCTCTCGTATGCATTTGGTGAATTCTGTAGAATGTGCTAATTTGTTGGCAGAGTTTTCTAGTTGCTAGGATTTTCCTTAAAATAATTGATACTTTTGGGTTAAGTTTTTAGCTTTTGTTATCGTAGTTGATAATATGTGTGCATTGGTAGTGAACTATTCGAGCAAAACATAAGATACAGAGAGAAATTGGCAGTGTAGTAGTATCCTAATTATTTGGCACCCATTGAAGGACTCTAGCAAATAAATGTATAGTTTTTCTTTTTGATATATCAAGAATGAGATTTCTGTTAGGGAGAAGATACTGTTTGAAAAGATCACCAATGTGCAGAGTCTATATCACCAATGTGCTATCTATAATTGATTTTTTGTTCTTTAATTCACCAACTACAAGATAAAGTTCTATTGTGTGTTATAGACTCTGTCCTTTAATTTTATCTTGTGTGTTATAGACTCTGTACTTTACTTTTCTCTTGTATGTTATAGACTCTGTAATACACTGAGTGAAAAGATCTGCATCTAGACCATGGACTTCTCAGTGCTACCAGCTCTGAACATCCTACGTCTAAACCAGTTATAAGCTAAGATAGACTAGGAAAAACATCAAATTAAATATCATTAGAGTAGTACTCAACAAAATGATTTAATTGCTTGCAAAATTAGGTACAGAACCAACAGTAACATGGTTGACTCTTGTGATGATCTTTTTTGTTGTATTGTTCCTGCATTCAGCACAATTTCTCCATTTTCGGTGAAGATGAGAATGCTATCTTCCAAAATACTACGGTGTGAATGTGGATTGACAACGCTTTTGAGAACTTCATGGATGGATGCTAATCTGGGACGACGCTTCTTTGGGTGTGCATTATACGACAAAAAGAAGGTATGTATTTGTTCCTCATGCTTGCAAAATTAAGTAATTGTTATGGCACTTATGCGATTTGTTTTTGACTTAGGGCTCCCATTTTTTGTAGAAAGCATGTGGATTTTTTCCTGGTTCGATCCACGCAGCTGCTACATGGAATAGAAGCGAGACCGTATTTAACGAAGAAAAATAAAGAATCTACAAGCTGAGGTGGCTGTCAATAAGCGTTTTGTAACAATGATTTAGTGTATTGTGAGAGTCGTGGGGTGTGATTGTAATTATGAGAATGTTATTATGCAGAGCATGAAAATGATGTAAATGTATATTGTTATGGAGATCATTTTGTTGTGTAAGCTTATGTTGTAGGACGAGTGATGTGTAGATGTTTTGTACCCAGCCATTTTTGTCAATTATAATGTGTAAACTATAGGATACTGACTGGACCACGTCAATTTTTTATGGGGTAAAGTCATAGTTAGCTCTCTATGTTTGGGCAAAAATCAAATAGCTCCCTTAACTTTCAATCCAACAATTTGAGACCATAACTTTCAAAACATATCAATTTTTGCCCCCAGTCTAAATCAGGCGTTAAGTCCGACGGAAAATTATGCAAAATGACCGAAATGCCCCTCCAGGGCTAAATTTTAAAAAATAAATTAAAATAATAAAAATTTAAGAAATAAATTTAAAATAAATAGATTATTGAAATAGAGTTTCAATAGTTTTATTTAAAAAAATATTAATTTTTTTTAAAAAATATCATTTTTTATTTTTAATGATTTTTTAAATATTTTTAGTAATTTTATTTTGGAGGGGCATTTTGGTCATTTTTCATTCTTTTCCGTTTGATTTAACGTTTGATTTAGATGGAGGGCAAAGATTGATAGGTTTTGAAATTATGAGTATTAAATTGTTGGATTGAAAATTATTGGAGCTATTTGATTTTTGCCCAAACATAGGAATTAACTATAACTTTTCCCTATTTTTTATTTACGCAAATTTGGTTGTAATGAAGTAATACTTATGAAATTATTGTTGTGAATGTATTATCTTTGTTCCCACTAAAATAGCACTTGTGAATTGACTCCATTATGTATGTGCAACAAATTTGGGAACCGAACAACTTGAATATTACTTGTTGAATCACTAAGGGTTTTTCTTTGTTGCTAGATAAAGCATGTCAACCTTTTTGTTTGTGCGTTTGCAAAAGAATATAGGTGCAGGAAATTACAAACATAAAACAAGATTGTGATAGACGTGAGTAAACCATCGTTGGTCAGCAATTCATCAACAAATTCATCCAATATCTTAAAGCATCTGTGAACCTAATCTTCACATCACAAATTCATCCAACAGAACCAAATAATGAAACAACATTTCCATATTCATTTCTTCAGCACAAATTCTGCCAGACTTTATATTTTCTCAACCTTTAAGAAGGTTGCTGTCAACAACAAAAGCCCACCAAAATATAAATTGTTTGATTAACAAAATGCCATCAAAATTCCATCAAACAACTATCTGTGTCAAGCCCTTAAAAACTGACAGCAACATCAAAATACCACCAAAACTTGCTAGAAAATATAAAATGCTAGGCAACCCAAAATACATCATAAATAAAGTGTCAACCACCATATACAAATCTATATCACTCCATTCATGCTTGACCCCCATCAGGTGTGCTTTGTGACTCCGCTACACATTTATGGTGGATCTTGTGTCGCTAGCCCTTGGGTATCCTAAAATGCAGAAATAGGTATTCAAAGACTTATTCATTTATTGAGCATAATATCACGAAAAGATCACAAAATATGGCAATATCTTACAAAGCCACTGCTCCAACTTCATCTTGATTTCCAACCCATCCTCTTCCCCTTTTCTCTCCATAAAACCCTCCCACCGCGGTCCTGCAAGTAATCAAATATGAGAATACAAATTAGTAACTAAGAGGCTGTAATTTATCAAATAAGTAACTTCAAGTTATCAAATTACAAAAATCAAATGTCTCACTGCGATTGCTGCACTAGTGGCAGATCCTGTTTCCCCACCCTTGGGAACCTTCTTTGTCTTCTTTTTCCAAACTTTCTTGTTAAGGTTCTCAGGGTGAGGACAAGCACGTGCATTGTGACCTTCATTATCGCAATTTTCACATTTCACAACATAACCGCTCCGGCTGATCTTATATGGAACTGCTGGCTCATCTGGATCTCTCCTCCTAGCTTTCCTTGGTCCCCCAAGTTGAATCCGAACAAGAGGAGGCAGTATTACATTATTGTCATCCTCAGGGCTTGACATTGTATGTGTTCCTTGCTCGTATGTCCTCAAATACGTCGACAATCGATAAGAGTCATAACCGTACTCCTCAAGGCGATGTCTGGTGTGATAGATGGCAAAGCAAGCGTGGATACATGGAAGTATAGTAAGCTGCCACTTACCGCAAGTGCATGTCAAGGCGCTCAAATCTATAATTTCGCCAAGGTCCGTACGGATGGTCAACCTCAAACTCAAGCCTACTTTACCATTGACATACACAATGCCGAGCGTCACTTTTTATCTTCTCAAGTGCTTGAAGATTTTAGGACTCAATGCATTTGGCTTTTCTCGAAGTGCTTCCTAAGTTTCCATCCGTTTCTTGTGAAATCGAACAAGTAACTGTCGTCGAATCATCTCGAGCATTGTGATCATGGGCTTGTCACGTGCATCCTTTATTCATGCATTGAAGAATTCAGTGATGTTATTCAATAACATGTCAGTTTTGCCACCCAAATTGAAGCATGTATTGACCATAAAGTTGGATCAATCTCTTCAAGTTCCTTATGGAAATCCGGGCTTATTAACTCGATTCCCTTCATTACACCCTCGAAATCACAATGATTTGTTGCTGTGGTAGCTTGCCATAAGGAATCTTTGAACAACTTCCCTTTAAAGCCTTTAGAATTCATGTTCGCGTGGATGTGGCGTAAGCAACATCTATGAGCCATCTCAGGGTACTCATTTTCAAACGTGAGTCCCAAGCCCTACAAAAGATGACAAATGTGACTGGTAAATAGAAAAGTACGCTGCCATGTAATAAATGTAGAGATTTCATAACATCAAATCAAAATATAGAGACAAAAACAAACAGACAAATGATATGGATAAAGTCAAGTACCTTCTGCCTAACGCTCATAAATGTCTCCAATATCATTCAACAATAGCCCCAAAAACCAACTCCAAGAACCACAAGTCTCTGCCTCCACAATCGTTGTTCTCATCTATCCCAATAGCACACAATAGTTGGCCTTCGAATTGGCCCTTCAAATGGAATCCTTCAATGCAAATGAAGGGTCTACAATGTACGAACCCATCCTGGCACGCCTTAAGGAAAATGTACACCCACTTGAAGTGATCCCCAGATTTTATTAAGAACACACTAGTGCCTGGATTCCACCTCTGCAATGCCAGGCATACCTTCCAGTGAACTTGAACTATTCATTTTGATTCCCATGTACCCACCGACATGCTAACCTTTTAGCACGGTAACATTGGTGTAAGGGCACTTCAATGTTGAAGTCCCAGCGAATCTGACCCCTCAAAGTAGCTATAAACCAACTAGGCTGATCTCTGAAGTTCGGTAGATAATGATGCACCAAGAATTCTACATTGCATTTAGTATTTTCGTAGTGTGCCCCACAGTTGTGCTTAGAAATGAAGGACTTGATCTGGATCTTGTAATAGTCCCTCATTTTCGATGCAAAGATGTAAAAATCACATCCATCCTCTATGTATCGGGCTTGCACACTGATTTTATCATTCTTTAGAAACAAGTAGTCGAAGTGGTGTTGAACACCATATCTTCGTAATGCCTTTCATAATACCTTCGTATTAGGAAAAATGAGTCATTTATAAAGTGACACATCCCCATGCATATCAATTTTCTCATTAAACTCAGCATAACGCCTACCACATGGAGCCTCGTCACTATTAGATCCGTTCCAACTTCGAAACTCTTCGAAGTACCCATACTCCGAGTCCACACCATCACCCTCCTCACCAGTCGGGGTTCTTGGAAAGGCCCCAAACCAATCAACATTAGAATCTATATCTTGTTGTGCACCCTTTGGACTCCCAACCTTAGCCTACACCTCAGGTTCATCAGCATTCTTCCTAGAAAAGTCACTCAATTCAGTCCCATAATCGGACCCCTCATCATCTTCTCCACCCTTATTATTTTCAACATCTTCCCCACTTCATTATTTTCATCACCCCTCCCACCTTCATTATTTTTCGTCCACTCTCTCCTCATCTCCAAGACCCCTTCCCTTTTCAGTACCACAAATGGGGATCATTGATGGACTAGCTCCAACTTCCATCAAATCAGGATCTATCCCAAACAACTCAGCCTCATCAATGACATGCTCCACAAAGATATTTAGAACCTTCCTCTTCTCATCTCGGGATCTATTAATCATGTTGATGACATCTTTGTCACTCTTAAAGGTTTTAATGGACTGTTAGCCATCATCGTCAAACGAGTACCAAAGATCACCCATTTGTGCATAGCCAAGACCTTTTATGGCGTAGCCAATTTCTTCCACTATGATATAATCGGGATCCATTCTGCCAACCACTTTAGCCTTTCCTCTAACATATATCTCACCCAGAGCTCCTAGAAAAGTACCTCCTTGATAGACGACTATCTGTTGCACACCTATAACCAAAGGAAACTTAATTAGTACACAGAAAAATCTTTGGTGTACCAGATTTATATGATGCACAAAGTATAGTAATTAAGATGAGCTGAGCATGAGTTTTTAGCATTTCTCATGAACTATTCAATGGCTCCGCATATGGTTCTTTAGAGATAATGTACATTAAACATACAAAAATTAACAAAAATACAAAAAAAATAGGCTTGTTCACGAAGGTTTTAATCAAACGAAGGTCAATACTTAAACGTGCTTATTAACAGAAAATAACATACAAATATTAACAATAGTTTGTAATCGTATTATTTATTCATAATTCTAATTTAGGCTTGTTCACGAATTAATGAAGGATACAATCGAAAAGGCATTATTTCTACTGACAAGTATTTTTTTGTCGACAATCACGTTCAAGTAGGAATAAAATGAATCTGACTTGTGGTTTATTTAATCGAATATTTTTCTGTGCACTTTGTCAAAGGGACCATAACAAAGCAATAAAGGAAAAAAGAGTCCATGTGCGTTCAATATTAAATGAACTGAACCTTACACCCTTGAAAACCTAGGGACCATTTCGAATTGTCTAAGACAATATTAAATGAACCGAATGCATGCAAAAACTAGGGACCACTTTGTATTGTTTGAGCAATTACAAAACAAGACAAACACTGTTAACCTTTTCAAACATTACGACAACAACAAATCAACAACAGACCCTACATTAAAGGGCAACGAATAACTTGCAGTCATCACAAAAGAACACAAGAGTAAGATGGGTACTCCTAAAAGACCAACTTTCAATTTGGAAGCAATATGGGTCCCTCCATACCTGAAGACATGTTCTGCTCGACCACTTCGGTACCTTGAACAAGAAATAGATGGTCTACCATTGATTTCTCCTCATTTTTGTCACTTACAAGTCATCGAGAAGGACAGATTCTTTAGATCCACTACGAAGAGCTTTGTCTTGTGGTGATTTTGTCTAGGGTTTAAGTGTTTAGAACGTCTAGAGTAATTCGGGGGAAATAAGGAAAAGTCTCTAAACTCGATCAGGGTGAAAATTTTTACCAAGTTTGAGGAATGTGTGTTGTTTGGTACGACGTCGTTTAGAATGCAAGAGTCATTTGAAAATCAGAAACCGCATATGCGTTCTGTTTAATAGCGTCGTTTGGTTCATGCCACATGTGCTCAGCTGACTTGGAAGCTGACCTGGCTTATTTCTTTGCCACATGGATCTAGAATTGACGTGGCTTGTGATTCTGTTAGGTTGATGGATGGAAGGCTGACGGAAGAGCTTATGTGCCAAAGGTAGAAAGTTTAAGGGCTTTTATTTTGAAGTTTGAATATGAATGACCCAATTGCAAAATGGGTATAAACCCAAGGACTAAATTGTCAAATTCCCTTCAAAATTAAAGGTGGAGATGAAGACACATCATCAATCCATGTCAAACATTTAAAATAATGTTTAAAAGTTTGAGGATTGTTAATGTCGTTGCTTCCCTTTGTTTTCATTTTCATTTTTTTTTCTTTTTTCTTTTTTACAATTTTCCTCTCTTTCGATTTGCTGAGTGGCATCCTCACTCTTTTCCCTTTGCCTTCTAAATTTATTTCGTCATTTACCCTTTCTCTTTCATTTTACGCGATGCTCTTTCTTCTCTCTCTTTTCCATGTTGTGTTTTTCTTTTTTTACAGGAGTTCTTTTTCAACAACACATTTTTGCTTCTTCTTTTTTTCTACCTTTCCCTCTCACTCTTTCAAAGCTAGATATCGACTGACCACAAACAAAAAAACATGCTGGGTGAATAGAGAAAGAGTCGCACCTCACTCACCGGAGAGAAAGAAAAAGCTTCTCTTAGTATTATTTGTGGTCCCAACTTCTTTTCTTTTATATTTCTTTATCTTGAGATTGTTGTCCCATTTTGGCCTTTTCTTTGACTTTATTTTCATATAAATTGTGTTGTTAGTACTCATGGCTTTAGATTTTTTTTATTCCTCTATTATACTTTGCTCTTATTTATTTTGTTTAAATTTATATTTTATTATTTGACTTTTTTATAACCAAAAAAAAAGAAAAGAACTAGCAGCTATATTTTATAAGCAATGTATATACTATAAGTAAACTAAGCTATTAATTGCATGTGCTCCCTTCACTCTCTTACCAACATATACGTATATAGGAAATTTTCTTTATAGGTAATGTATTAACTATTTTGGTGCTTTCACATAACTATTTTAGTGGGATATTTTTGGTTTTTCAAGTTGACATACTTTTTATTTTTCATGATCTTCAAACAGTACGATGGACACCTCTCAAAACATGGATCTCGAAGTTGACTGGACACCTCGTATGGATATGAAGTTTAGTACTTTGGAATAGGCATAGAAACATTGAGAGAATTACGGAAGCATTTTCAAAATAAAAGCAAGACATATGGCGAAGCGACATCAAGAGGATTTGTATGTGATAAAGAAGGCGTTTGAAGAGTAGATAAAAGAGATAATTTGGCCACCTGCCCTCGAGAACAAACAAGACTAGCTGCCCTGTACGACTGTATCTTTCAATAGTTCGAGATACTGGAAACTACAGAGTATATGATTTTATTTTTGAGCATAACCATGTACTAATCTTTCAAAAACATTTCATATGATGAGATCACAACGAAATTTGTCTGAAGCCCAAGCATTGCCAATTAATTTGGCATATAGTCCAGGAACTCAACCTAAGGAGGCACATGAACTGATGAGTAGAGAAGCTGGTGGAAGGGCTAATCTTGAATATATTGAGCTTGATCAAAGAAACTACCTTCAAACTAGATGACGAAAAAGCTTGATATATGGTGAAGCAAGTTGTTTGTTAAGGTACTTTCAACAACAAATGATTAATAATCTATCCTTCTATTATGCAGTACAGTTAGATAGTGAAGAACGCATAACTAATATTTTTTGGGCTGATGCTAGAATGATATTTGATTATGCTCATTTTGGTGATGTGGTTACTTTTGATATTACGTTTTGCACTAATAAGGAACTTAGACCCTTAGGTGTGTTTACTGGCTTTAATCACCACAAAGAAGTAGTGATTTTTGGAGCCGCATTGTTATATGATGAAACAACAAAATCATTTAAATGGCTTTTTGAAAGTTGTTTAGATGCACAAAATGGTAAGAAGCCTTAGACACTCTTTATAGATCAAGATCCAGCAATGACAAAGGCATTAGCTCATGTTTACTTGCATGTATGAGTATGATGATGAAAGTGAATTTGAAAAAGCTTGGGAGTCTATGATTCAAAAATATAATTTTACAGATTTGAGTTGGCTGGATGGCATATACAAATTGAAGATGAAATAGGCAAAGTGTTACATGAAGATGAGACTTACTTTAGGAGTCTGAAATACTCAACTTAGTGAAAGTTTGAATAGAGACTTGAAATGTTATTTGAAATCAAACTTGGACATTGTGCAATTTTTTCAACATTTTGAGAGGGTGGTAGAGCAAAAGCGGAATAAAGAGCTTGAAGCATAATATAATGCCAGGCAAAAATTGCCTCCATTAAGTTTAAAGAATTCACCATTGTTAAGGCAAGCAGTAGAAGTGTATACACTAATGATATTTAAAGGTGAATACAACTATGCTATAGCTATAATCATAAAATCTCAAAGTGAGGATCAATTAGTACATAAATATATTGTTGCACTGCTTGATGAGTATGGTGAGGATAAAGTTGATTGTGACCCTACTAATAGGGTAATATCATGCAGCTGTTGAAAGTTTGAGACATTTGGAATTTTGTTGTCATGCTCTTAAGGTTTTTTACTTACTTGATATAAAAATAATTTCGGCTATGTATATTTTGAAAAGATGGAAAAGGGAGGCAAAAAATAGATGTATATTAGGTGGTAATACTATGAAAGACTGTGAAGGAGATGCTAGCTTAAATGTTGTACAACGGTATCAAAGACTATATGTCCTAGGTTGGTGAGATTAGCTTCATGAGCTGCTGATGTCAAAGAAGCCTACGAGTTGGTTGAGCGGATGATGGAAGAATTGGAAAAATGGATTGAAGATATTACAACAAAGAATTTGGATATAAATCCTGAAAGTTCTCAACCCAACATGTCTTTATTGGGTGGTAATGAGCTCTTGAATCAAGGAATTGCTATAGAAAATTTAATTCAAAAGGCTAAATCCTTAAAAAGAAAGAAGGTCGTAAACGTGGAAAACAATTGAAAAGTTGGGTTGAGAAGCAACCAAAGAGAAGAAAGAAGATAACAAATGGTCATAGTAGGCAACAAGTGTTGAAGGTATTGTTGTACTATGGTAGTTTTTTATATACTTAATTATGTAAATCTCACGCCATATTTTGTAATGTGGGAAATTGAACATGCATCTTATTTCGAAGAAAGGGTAGAAAATGAAGAATCCCAAGGACACAGGCTTGAGAACAACTATGTTGAGTTCTTAATGGTAAACTTCATTACAAGTTTCGCTTATTTTAGCTTTTGATTGATTTTCTTGCAATTTTTCTTTTAAATAATTTATGTGACAAGGTAGGGGCCATTTGGTGATAGCATTTTCTTCTCACCTTCTCAAGCATCAAATACTATCTGTAGTGCTCAGGTAAAAATATTTTTTTCATTACTGAGAGAAAAGTAAATTTGTAAGCAGAGACAAATATTATATCAAAATATCAAGTAGGTGGAAATAGTCAAATATTTAACATATCAAGATCCTTAGTTTAATGTTATTCCTTTGTTTTTTTTTCGTAGGAAATGGACGTTGGACTCCATTTATAGATATCAATGAGAAATTATTGTTTCAAATGAGATGTCATCAAAGAATTATTTGGAGAATTTATATTTTGTATTTTGGGCGACAGTTTGTAATACCTTTATCGGAACTTTCTATTTATGATAACTACCTTATTAGCTGCTTGTTTAGCCATGTAATGTAAATTTAACATGTTTTTGACCTATGCCTACTTATTTTTCAGTTCCCTGATACAAGCTAAGATGATGCAAAAATTGAATAGGAAACGATCATTCCACAAGCAAAATTTATAAACTGTAGAAAATTAATTGAATAAGTAATATCATTATACAAGTTCATTAACTCTAGCAAAATTGCTCCTATAAAGCTCAGCTCTTAAATAAAACATGAGAACAGAGCAAACCAAAAGAAAGGCACAGGAGTACAAAACAACCCAAAACTCAAGTTCTCAAAAACTCAATACAGAGCAACGGCAACAAGCAGCAAGACAACAACAATACAAATGCTACTTGAGAAGAAAACTGAGGTATACTCTGTGCTGCGATAGAGAAATCTCCTTCTCTAGTTTTGAAAAATTGAGAACCTTCAGCAATCATAATTGTTCCACTTGACGTTGTTTACGTGTCTGATGAGAACTTGATTACTTCAGCTTTCATTTTTTTCCAGTAATTGAAATATTGAATGCAGATGTTCAATGAAAATAAACAAAATCCTGCACAATACAAAATTATGAAGCACACACCCACAATCGCATTGAAGTAGAAGGTAATCATGTAAACCCAAATACATTCACCTAGAAGGTATTTATAAAAACCCCAAATACACACAAACAGAGGACGTAAAACACTTTGCCTAAAAAAGAAAAATTGGAAGAAGGAATGACCAAACAACATGCCGAAAGACTCCAAATTTAACAAACTTCGGAAACATTAACAAACAAACTAGATTGCAAGCTATAATGATTACATTTAGGGGAAATGTCATTGTTCGCCCTATAAGTATGCGTCAATTGCATTTGCGACCCTTAACTTTCAAAACTGCGATTTACATCCTCTAAGTATGAAACATTTGCAAAGTTCATCCATAGTCAAAATTTCCGTTAAACTTGATGGAATTCGGCTTTAAAATAACCGAAATGCCCTCAAAGACAATTTTCAAAAAATAAATAAATATTGGAGAAATAAATTAAAAATATATATAAATTACTGAAATAGAGTTTCAATAGTTTTATTTAAAAAATATTACCTTTTTTTAATATATTTTTTAATATTTTTAGTAATTTTTTCTTGGAGGGTTATTTTGGTCATTTTAATGCCGAATTTTGTCAATTTAACGGAAATTTTAATTGTAGACGAACATTGCAAATGTTTCATACTTATAGGACGTAAATCGCAGTTTTTAAAGTTAGGGGCAAGAAATGCAATTGATGCATACTTATGGGGCGAACAATGACATTTCCCTTAAATTTAACAGACAAACACTAACATGCCAAAAGACTCCAAGGACGATAGGCAGCCTCGTCGTGATCCTATTGCACAAAAAGGGGTAGCGACGACATGACTAATTCTTTTCTAGGGGTAATTTCATAGTTCACCACTTAATTATGAGCAAAAATCAATATCGCCCCTCAAACTATCAAAACGGATTTTTACGTCCTCTAAGTTTTCAAAATCCACTTGACGTTAGTTTACGTGTCTGATGAGAGCTCAGCTCTTAAACTTCAGCTTTCATTTTTTTCCAGTAATTGAAATATTGAATGCAAAGATGTTCAATGAAAATAAACAAAATCCTGCACAATACTCAAGTTCTCAAAAACTCACATACCACACGGCGCATTGAAGTAGAAGGTAATCATGTAATACAAATGCAAATACATTCACCTAGAGGTATTTCTGTGGCCAATAGAAAGAGGACATTTGTAATATTTGCTGACTGTGCATAGTACAATCTCACAAACTCTAGTTTTGAAAAATTGTAAGAACTTCTGCAAAACTCCTACGAACATTGTAATAAAGAGGTAGGGCATGAAAAAGGTTCATTCTGTGCTGGAGGAGCCCTTTGAATCTCATCTGATTCCGAATCTAATAGCCTAATTCCATTGTCAACATTGGCCCCAATAGGTTCGATGTTCTAATTCAACGTTCCTATCTCAAGTGAAAATCATCTGGAAAGAACTATTTCACAAAATGACATCTTGATCCGAAGTTTCAGAATCAAACAAGAAAACTTCTGTCCTGAACAGTAGGTAATTGGTTCCATTCAACATGGACAGAAACAAAAAGATCCAGGTGCCTCTCGGCATGAAAACTACAAGACCAACAAAAATAATAATACTAATTTACACTTGATCTCTGGCTATGAAACCATAAGTCACAGAAAGTCCAAAACCAGAGCAATCAAATCAAAGAAACTATTCAAACATTCTCGCAATGAATCGCGGTTGTTCGAGTAGAAAATGCCGATCGAATCCTCATGAATCGTTTAGATTGTTGCAATCTACATAATAGTGCATTGTTGCAGAATCCTAAATTTGTAACTTACAATGCACAAAACCTGCAGATTGAACTTGACGACAGCTCACTCGAGTAGTGACGTGGCAGGGGTATTTATGAAAAAAGCATTGTACCCATAGGGACGTATGCACAGTCAGCAAATATTACAAATGTCCTCTTTCTATTGGCCATGACGTGTAATTTTTTAACAGCTCAACAAATTCTGTTAGTTTGGAGATGGATTATGGACGAAGGGGTATTTTTAAGAAAGGTACATCACTACAGGGGCAACGGGACAGCAAAATGAACCCTAGGGGCATATTCAAAAAGTCTATGCGTAATATTAGGACTCTACCTAAGGCCCACGGCACAAGATAATGAGTCCAGGTGCTTCTAAATAAGTTTCAAAAGATAGAAATGAAAATAATTGACCAAAAAATAACCTAGTCATTTGCAATGAGATTAACAAAGTATCAATTATATATACAATAATTAATGAAATGGATTTAATGCAAAACCTAGAGAAAATTATAGAGGATAAAGAGAAAAGCATAACACATCGATAAACACACGTCGCTAGGCACGAGAGGATCCCTCTCTTCCCAAAGTGGAATGATCATTAACAACAAATAAACTCTTTCAATGGAGTGTAGAAATTCTATCTCTTTGATCTCACACAATAGTAAATAAGTGAAAGTGAAGCTTATCTGTGAATGAGATGAGAAAAATATGATTTGAAGAGATTTGATATATTTCAAGCTTAACAAATGATGAATGGTCGTTCAAACATTTTATGAGTCATAGGAAAGTCCTTATACCGGTATACTATAGCGGTTGACTTCTACAGGTGTTTGTGGCCCCCCCAATAGTAAAAAATTCAGGCATACTGACTTTTTTGGGTTTCTGACCTCGTTGATTGCTACATAACGCGGTCGATATTGGGTCGACTGGGATACCAACTTGGTTGACTGCTATATCTAAAAAATGTAGCCTTTATAATCTTAAAGCACAATTTTGAGCTTTTTAAGACCCAATTTCAAAAAACAACTCTCCAAAGATATAAATATGATTTGAGATTCATATAGTATGATTTGAGACACTTGAGACAAAAAAGTTTATGCTGGTTTGAAAAATTATCATGTGTGTGATTTAAATACTATTGAGACCTTAGAGTTACAGAGATTTTCTAGGTCTTGAGTCTTTATATGCCCTTCTATTCATTTGATCTTTGCTTGATCGATTGTGTATCCAGTTAATTACTTTTTTTGGAATTTGACTAAAGCCAAAGTTTTCTCCTATTCATTTTGTATTTGTTTATACCTATGAAGACTAGAACAGTGTACTGAAACAATATCTTGAGCACTTCATCTGAGTTTTTAGATCTTTTGAAGCTACAGTATAATTCAACTTCATGTAAAACAACATATATTTTAATGACCTTAGCTTTTGATTGAACTAGGCGAATTAAGACTCAAATAGTACACCCGAACTTAGGGGGGGGGGGGTGAATAGGTTTTTAAATTTTTTTTTTCTTATCTTCTAATTTACTAACACTTCACAAGAATATCAGCAAGTTAAGAACCCAAAATCTTTATAAGATTTTATATATTATGATAACAAATAAACCAATGAAGCAATAAATCTTTTTATCAAAGCTTCAAGATATTCAAGAAACTTCTTTTGCTCAATATGAACATATTTATATTCAATCTAAATTTAACAACAACAATAACAATCACACACAATGACACACGAGGTTACGAAGAGAAACTTCTTGAAGACACACTTCAAGAAGGAAAACTCTACGGGCCTTGTGGCGGGAAAGGTTTCCACTAGTATGAGAATTTGAAGGTTACACAGTGATCGTTATACGACAAATCCTGCTACTCTAACCCACTAAACTTTTACCCAAATCTTGAATATGGATTTGCACTTCTTGTAGGGATTGAGACTCAGTCTCATCCATTCATACACGCTAGCACTTTCATCGCTGATCTAGTATGCAGTTTACCTAGTGAAACTTCACTACTATTGCTACCAGACCAAAGTCACGCAAATCATTTTAGGAACTAGAACTCTGGTAAATAGACCTAAGCGGGTAAAGTTTGTGTGATCAGAAACCTTAATGAAAACTAAAGAACAGGAACAATATTTTTTTGGTACACTTTAGTTCATACATAGTAAACTAAGAAACAATAAAGAGAGTCTTGGAGAAAATAACTTTGGAGGCTTATTCTCTACAAAGGAACGTTTCAAAGGTGAGAATCATAAAACAGTTAGAAATGAATGTCCTACACCTTAAGCAAACTCCAAACAAACTTTGTCAACCTCAAAGTAGTCAATGCTCCAACTTCACACTGTCAAACCATAGGAAGGCTTACATCAAACTACAAATGCTCAAAACACACTCATATACTGTTGAAAAGTTCGAACCATGTAATGCTTTAACGCTCCAATTTCTAGGAATAAGACACAAATACAAGCATAAAGTTATATGCCAACTAAATACATTACATAGATCCCAAAGTTTGCATCCAAATTTCATCCCCATAGCCAATGAAATTACACTAAGTTGAGTTGATGTCAAGCTTCTGTCTCTGCTCCTTGGATACATGTGCAAATTTTACTTAAAATACTCTCAAATGAGAGTAGAATCTTCTGACTAGACCATTTCTCGAACTTCTTTTTCTGTCTGACTAATAACGACGCTACTTATTTTGATATTTGAAAAACTATTGAGGTAATAAATCTTTTTATCAAATTAGACGCGACATTATTTTTGCTCATATTGAACTATTTATATTAATTAAGTTTTTTCCCAATATCACCCAATTGACCACAGATTGTAGACAAGAAACAAGACCCTTAAGAAGGAAAACCTACTTGGGCAAATGTACTAGATGAGAATTTGATGAAGGGAGAAAGAACAAAGATAGAGAAGCTTCCCAAAGAATATGGAGGCAGTGAGGGCATGAGCTCATTCTTTTCTACGATGGCCCATGGTGTGAAGAAGATGATACCCACAAATTAGAGAAAATAAAACAAACCAGATAGGGGAGAGGATGGCGTTAAAGAGGCGGAGATCAAACGTCGTTATGGTCTGTGAACATCCACTTTCAAACTTTTAAACATTATTAAATTTTTTGACATGGATTGATGATGTGTCCTCATCTCCACCTTTTATTTTGAATAAAGGGTCAGGATTTAAAGAATTTCGCCCCTGCAATGACCTAGGAATTGCAAGGGATCTGCATCCCATGAGATCATATAGATTTTCACTTGTGGGACGCAGCTGCAGATGGTCCAGAGGCTATATCTACATCGTAAATTTTTCTATTATTGATGTTTGGTATATATTGTATAAAATTCAGGTTAAAACCTTAAACGTATATTTCTTTTTTGCATTAGCTTTTTTGGCTTGGAGTTGTTATATATATATTATGTAGTTTTCGGAGTGGGCCATGTGGGCCTATTATTTTGTTAATAGTCTATAGTTTTAACTTCAAGCCTTCTATCAATGAAAAGATCCATTCATTTTCCTTAAATTACCTACATGTTTTCAAAGTTAGCTTATTTACTCCAATTAAATTATATCTTTTAACTTTTGAAACCTCTCTACATTGTTCTATGACTAAACTACTTTTATGTTGATTTTTTCGCATTAAATCTAGTAACGGCATTTTGGTCAATCAAACACCTTGGAGAAAATTTGTGTCGTAACCTCGCTTAATTAGCATTCTATTATTATAAAGAGAGCTTAAAGGTAAATATGGGCATAGGACATGACAAAAGGGTGTCCCAATTTTTTGTTTAAGAAGATGCTTCAGACTTTGCTGATCTGTTCTTAATGTAAAAGTCTGCCCAATTAAGCATGGGCGTCACTTCTGGACTGCTGAAACCACTGTTAGCAGTTCATTTTCATGAGTTGACATAGCTGTAATTTTTCCCTTGAAGGCTTAGCTATAGGTAATAGGTCTCCCACCTTGCATAAAAATGTAATCCTATCTCCACATAGCATCACACTCTAGACTGGGCTAGGAAAATCTGGTGGGGCAATAACATTGGGGGTTCAGTGATGGTTCAAATATATAAGTTTTGGAAGTCTTAAGTGGTCTCGTAACCTAAATAGTCCACCCATCAATAATTTATTTTTAGGGGAAGGCGCCCTTGTCAACCCCTCCTAGTATAGCCTCCTCATGAAGTTTTCTTCACCTGGTCATCATTGGAATGATACTTGAAAATACTAATGAGTCGAATGACTCATGAAGGGATATGCATGACTTGAGCATGAATGAATGACAGTATATATATGCCAAAAATAAATGCATATTTATGTATGAGTCTATACTCGTTGTGCCATTAAATTGATGACTGTAAAAGTCCTTTCATCTTTATTTGGGTTGCTGTACTCATTACTCAAATATGGATACCCCTGGAAGTGATCATTGTTGTAGAATTCCAACATAATTGTTTATCCATAGAATTGAGTGTCAGTTTGGTAGAGTTAGTACTTGACTGTGATCGACCTGATAGTGATAATCTTTAGGTAAAATTCCAGACAACGTCGGTCTTGTGCATGATGAATGAGTTGTCCATAAATGCTCAATAAAAGAATCACGCAGTGTCTTTTGTAAGATAGATATTCATATCTTAGGTAGGACCGAGAAAAAAAAATCTATGCCAAAAATGTGAAAAATTTTTTCAAATTAATATATAAAATATTATTTGTAAATTATTTTGGAAAATTAATGAAAGTCATAGTGTGAATTAAAAATTAAGCTTGTATCATTTATTTTTCAATAATAATATTCTACTTCCTATTATCCATCGAGTTATGAAAGGATAAATAAACGAAAAAATTGTTAGCAAAAAGGGATTTCACAAATCAATATCAAATTCTCGGGGGTGAATTGAGAGACATCGATGACAATTAGTAGAAGCTTGAAATTCGGAATAAAAGAATATAAAGAGTTAATGGAAAAAGTTTTTCCATGTGACTATGGCCGAGATGAGGTCCCTAACGATGCACTATCACAGTTAGGGTTTTCATAAATAAATGCTATGCTCTACCCTAATCGTTAGTTTGAGAGTTGGCCATCAAAACTCAGAAAACCCTACAACGGCTGTGAGTGTAGAGAGAAATGAGGCAGAACATTTGGGCTATTATTGTGGAATTCTTGAGATTGTGAGATCGATAAAAACCTAAAAATTATTGAAGAATTCTCAAGATCAACAAAGAGAATTGTAAGTTAATTTTCGCAGTGTAACTTTCAAACGGGCCTTGAACGTAAACTTAAAATGCTTAAATGCACCACAATTTCTGTGGTATGAGAATGTTGCAAATATTCCCTGAGGTAAGACAAGTCCTTGTTGTTTTTAAGTAAAAAAACTAACTTGGTGTTGTAAGTCCTTGTGGTATGTTAAATTTCGTTAAAAAAACTAACTAGACCTGGTGACGTGGCAAGTGTATCGAAAAAAAAAAAAAGAATGAAAATATCACCTAGCTGAACCGCGTTGCATTTACGAGCTGGTCCTCCCCATAAAGGTGGTGCACTGGTGCTATTCGGCTTCATGAAAGAATAAATGAATCCTCTTTGAATCAGGGAAGAGAATCATCAGGACCAAGGCCAGAAGTTGTTGATTTTGTGATTGAGAGATTTGAGTACAAAGAATAAAATGCAACGCTGTTCGTGATTGAGAGAGAGATTTGAGGGGGCTCGGTAAAGTGATACGAATTATTCCAAGGATAATAACTGTCTCAAATGCGATGCCGTTCAGCTTGGCGATATTTTCGTTGATTTAATTTTTTTCAAGTTCCTTTTTTTTTTTTTTGTCTACATGACTCCAGGACAATGCCTATGCTGGCAATGGTATAGGCCCAAGAGGACAAGCGGCCTAATTTGATTGCACGTAATTTGGTTCGTGCTTTTAATCCAACTTAAAACAGCAGTTAAATTGTCTCACGGGTCCTCTTTTTCTTCTAGTTCGCTGATGTATTAGATTTCTCTAGGCTTTCAAGGGGATAAAACTATAGCAATAACTCCGGATCGAAACTGAAAATCCTGGCACTGACACATAGCTGCAATCAACATTATATCTTTAATTAAGGTTGCATTCAAAATCCATATCCTTCAAGGCAATTTGGCGAAAAATTTTGGGGGTACATGTCAAACACATTTTTCGTTTTCCGGGCCTGAGAAAGGACGTCTAATTGAGAGCTAAGAAAGAACAGCCATAACATCTGAAGCCCTCAAAGCAATGTAATCTGAACCGTCTTTGCCCTTAAAGTCATTCCCTGCATATTTGGAGTACATCACCGTATTCCCAGGGGCGGCGGACAACGGTTTTCTGTTGCCTTCCTCATCCAGAGGACCAGGCCCAACTGCTATCACCTGTAGCATCCCCAATGCAATATGCATATCAGCTATAAATGTCACTGGTCCACACGAAAACCCCATCCTAGTACAATCATTTCTTAAGTACTCAGCTAGAGCTTTGTAAAACAAAGAAAGCTGAAGTTGCTACAATCCTCACCGTGCCAATGGAAGGTTTTTCTTTGGTTGCCTCTGTCAGCAACAAGCCTCCCGCAGTCTTTTCCTCAGCCTCAGCAACCTGCAAAGTCCGAAAGTATAAGATACGGTACAGTACCAAGATTACCTTCCCGTTCTCAGTGACCCACAAACCACACAACACGCCAGGAAAAAAACTGCAACAAGATGTGAGATCACGAAACAGAACCTTGCAGTGAAAAGAAAGTGAAAAAGAAAAAAAGTTTCACCCACTCCCAGGAAAAATTCTCCAAATAATCGCTGAAGCAGCTTTTACTGACACGAATCTGAGGACTCGAATGTTTAAACGAACTTGATTTCTTTTTCTATTTTGTTTTCAGGGGTAAACGAACATGAGAATTTCATGCACTCCACAATATATTCTTCATGAAAATATGTCAGGTAAGAAGCGTGAAAGGGATGAAAAACCTTGATCAAAACTCTATCATTCAGGGGTTTCAGATCTTTGACGTCGTCTGTTTCAAGAATACCAACTATATCATCATCCTTCAAAATAAGATGCTTTGAACCATTGAACTCCAGCTCCGTTCCAGCATACTTGGAATACACAACTAGGGCACCAGTCTGTATAAAAGTAGAGCAATTAATTAAAGGAAGGAAGCAGGGAATCGGGAGCTAGAAAGAAGTCGAAGAAAAAGTTACCTTCACGCTGAGGTCCACTTTGGTCTTCCCAATCGTCTTAGCCTCTCCAATTGCAACCACCTCACCTCCTTGAGGCTTGCTTTGAGCAGTTGCTGGAAGTAAAATTCCACTATCAGTCTTCTCTTCGGCAGTTTTGATCTTCACCAACACTCTATCACCCAAAGGCTTAATTGATGTGTACTGAAGAAATAGGCAGAGAATACAAGCATGTTAGCTAAGCCTGAGACATAGTCAGAATCCAAAAGTACTCCAGTTCATAGTCTACAAGACGTGGTAAAAAGTAGTTTGATACTAATAGAAGGATCCTGTGACCAAGCACAACAAATGAATAGAAAGACCGCCACATATGACGAAATAACTTCTAAATTGCTCATACCGCATAAACTCCCGTGTTCCAAGGATACAAAACAAAATAAGCTAGAGACCACGAAGACGAACAGGTCCTAGAGTTTATATGTAAAAAAATTGCTGTTAAAAGCAGTTTTCTTCTCTCCTTACAACCCGAATTCAGCTTCTTCATGACATCAGTTGCGCAGACTAACCAATATAAAGATTTAACCTTATAAAATACGTAGATACAAGTGAATATAAAGTACTCATTTCACAACCATTTTTATTAGAACAGACATGTTTTTTCCGAAAGAAGTTCCACGCACACATAATACATCAAACTTAACCCTTCAATTACACGCTTTCAACCAATACCCATCACTCAAGTTAAGGGAAAACCCATAACAGAAAACCCAAACTAACCACGTAACAAATACAGAACACGCTAAATGCCCACATTCCACAAACTTCATATTAGAAATCTACACAGCAGAACCACAAAAATGGCAAAAACGTACGCCAATCAACAAGAAGTAGAAAAGGATGGAGCGATGAACTACCTTGGGTGTGACAACAGTAGCGGCTTTGACAACCAGCCCTTTAAACGACCTGTGAGAAAGGCCAGGAGTTACTCTCAAATGCCCCATTGAAGCACCAAACTTCGCAGTCTCTGAAGGCCGAAGCCCCTGAAAGGACGCCAAGTTCCTTGTTGAAATCGACAATGCGGTCAGCTGAGCTGAGGCCATTTCTGGGTCTACTCTCAAACACGACAAAATCAAAAACCCAAAGAGAATCGGATTACTAACGACAATTTGACCGGGACAAAAGGCGTGTAACGTTAGCCAGCCGATTAGAATAAAAAGAAAGCAGACCTGTGATGCAAAGGAGAAGTCGAGAGTTTGAGTGGAGGAGGCGGACGGAAGACTCTCGAATGTTTTGAGGGGCTTTGAATACGGATGCTAGGGTTTAATCGATAAGGCCGAGAAAGTAGAAGACTCTCGAACCTTTGGAGGGGCTTCGAATAAGGATGTTAACGTTAATTGATAATGGACGGTGTAGATTGGGTAAGAGAAGAATGGCCGTTGGATTGAGGGACACGCGTTGAAGCTGTCTGAGCTGACATGGTGTCGGGTGGAGTGTTATTGGGCATGGTTTTTTTTTTTCAAAAAAAAAGTGCACGTGGGCCGTTCAGCTGCCAATTAACTAACTGGGCTGTCACGCGTGGGCTATAACGGATAGTTAGAACCGAGAAATTAGGGAGTTCAGTTTTTTAGTTCTTGTAAACTTGTAATAAAAGGACTGAGCCCAGCTCTGTACTAATTCATTGAAGAAAATACACAGGTTATTCATGGAGTCCAGCTTGCTCCAATAAGCCATTTTCTAGCTTTTCTTGACAAATCTTAGAAAACAAACACTAAAAATATAAGATTGTTATGAGAGCCTTTTATCTTCAGAGGCACGATCAGTATAAGTAGATGATCCGAGGTCTAATTGAGATATCTCAGCAAGGTTCACAGAATCCTCATCATGGACATAGAGAAGAATCCAATGGTGATGTTGCTAGTCATGTCTCCCGAGGCCTAAGAGTGGATTTCTCCAAGTTTGAAGGGGATAGTCCCAATGGTTGGCTCTAGAAAACTAATCACTATTTCGATGTATATACCAAACTTTTCCTACCTAACCGGGACAAGTTTATTCCAAGATTTTGAGCATTCTAAAGCCGCTCCACCAATTAAGACTTACAAAGAAATTTAATTCCTGCGCTTTGGGAGTACACATGGACATCTCCAATAATCGGCAATGCTAAAAATGGCCAACACAACCACTTATGTGTAGCAGTATAAGCCACAAATTTGACAATCGTTTGTCCAATAAACTCAGAGAATGTAAAACTAAAATCACACACCTTTATTCAAGCGTTTAAAACCAGACTAAGGTTTAAGCCTCCTTGAATCCTACTTAGCCTAGGGCTTTTGAATGCACATAAAATTGAACAATAATTAAGCAACAAAATAAAGGCAATAATAGGTCTCGATTCTCATCAAATCCAACAACACCAACCCACAAACAATTGTAAAATAATGTGAAACCCTAGTTTTAGTTCAAACCACAATTTCCCTAGCTCAAATAAAGCCCGGACGAATGAGAGAACAGTTATGCTATTAAACATGATAGATGCATCTTCCAAGCCTGCAAAGAGCATGACCAATTCTTTATCCAATGCGAATAAGGAAAATAAACAATCGTTGCATAAATCCAACAATAAACAATATTTGTATCCTCCCAAACAATAAACAATATGTTAAATAACAATAAGCGCGTACTTAGCCCAAATTCTCGATGCATGCAATTATTGCAAAAATAATGAGGCAGTGGCGGAACCAGGCCGGGGCGAATAGGGGCCCTGACCTTAGTTGGTTCTGCCAAACAAATGATTTTTTTTTAACCCCTATAAGTCTAGGCCCGCCCCCTTGGCCTGCCTAAAGACTGAAGCCCACCCCAAGCCCAGTCATGAAGCTTACCAACGTTGTATCCAAAATAAAGAGGGAAGCTCCAACGAACTTCTGTAATTTGATTCTTAGGAAAATAGAAAATAGGTTATACGCTTTCAGCAAAAAGTGCAATTTTACTACAAAACTTTTTCCAACGAACTTCTAAATGTAGATAATTTCCCAAAAAGTATTTGGCAAAAACGTTACAAAAATGCTAGGGAATGAAAACTATATGGTGTTCAAGTCTTGTAGTAATAGAGATTTATCAAATTTACTATTACTTTTAGTAGTTTGGCGCCCCAAATTACATTTTAATGAAGTTGGTCTTCCCATCAACTTCATAGCACAATAAGAATAGTTTGTTTGTTGTATGATGTATTTGCTTACTGAGTATTTGACTCATTTTTTATTATCTTAATTTTAAATATCGAGATTTGGAGGAAGACGAGTCTACAAGCCATGAGAATTAGATGATGAAATAAACCTAGAGGACCTTAGAATAAGTGCATTGGTGTACCAAAATGTCGTTTTGGGATTATATAACTCCTAAGTTTTATTTTCAAAGTTCTTTTAAACTACTATGAAATTGAGATAATTTTAAGTTTTAAATTTCACAATCTTTTTTTGATTTTGAGATTGTTTTATTTTATTTTGTTTATGTACTTGCGGTGACATTCCTAACCCTATCCGAGAAAGGGGTGTTAGAGTTTGCTTGAGACAAAGGGAGAGAGGTAGGAGTAATGATGTGACAGAAGCCTCTTTATTTATGTCCTTATTGAGTAGACATTAGTCTTACTCGTTGCGATTGCAACCAATGAAATAGCATTCTCTACGATGAATCTTATCAAGAATGACTTGTGTAATAAGTATTGTGTTGGCATTGATCTTACCAATGACGACTACAACTGTTGAGAGAGCATTCTCTGCAATGAATCTTGTCAAGAAGATTTGCGTAATAAGATGAGAAGTGAGTGGATGAATGATAGCATGGTAATATACATCGAGAGGAAAATTTTTGAAACTATAGAGAATGGAAGTCATTTTGCAATATTTTTAGAAGATGCAGACCCGTAGAATCTAAGTGTCATCTCTCAGTCTCAGCAAATAGTATGGTACGTGTATTTTAATTTTTTTAATGCTTTTAGGCCTTAATTTTTGATATTTTAAATCTAAGACACTTTTTGCATTACGTAGGATTTTTTTTTTATTTCTCCTTAGAAGTTTGCCCCGCTTCAAATTGGGTCTTGGTTCCGCCACTGAGGTTATAGGAGATGTTAAGAGGTATATGGGTGATTATTTTGATAGATACAAGCAACATACAAAATTTTATGAATTCACGTGTGGCACAAAAGGGCATAACACTGTTGATACTCTTAACAAAAGTATAGGTGCATATGACAGAAGCAGTGGGAAACATTTCAGGAGTAGCTTACTTATGCAAGGTGCAACATTCACTACTGATTTCTAAATACTATCTCTAGCTG
The DNA here is from genome assembly GCA_003952965.2 of Morella rubra. NCBI lineage: Eukaryota > Viridiplantae > Streptophyta > Magnoliopsida > Fagales > Myricaceae > Morella > Morella rubra. The sequence goes on along the minus strand of RXIC02000425.1, from coordinate 62,193 downwards.
GTTGCGATATAGTATCAAAAATAGAATAATTGGTTACTCGGGTCCCAATTAATGAGATTTTTTCCAAATTAGTATTACCTTTTCATATTCGAGAAGACCATATGCATTGAAAGGTCTAAAGTGATTGAAAACACTATTGAGGCTAACACTAAGTTTAGTAAGATACCATTTCGGGCTAGAAGGTTTGGTGATCCAAATGATTAACCCTATTGAACTTACTTCTTCAAGACTATATGGCGTTCGATTGAGCTGTTAAATCAGATAGAAAGTGATATGGATTGATTGAAATAATCCCCAAGATAAAATTTAAAAATTAAACATAAAATAAATAAATTTCTATACTTTTACTTAGAAAATATTATTATATATATATATATATATATATTATTTTTATTAAAATTTCAATGTTTTTACTAATATGTCTTGGGAGGGGCATTTTGGATTTTTTCGTGTGATTTATAAATGGCCAAATAAAATAGATGGCGAAGATTGATTTTGTTCAATTCGAACTTATGGGTACAATTTGATTTTTGCTCATATATATGTGGCGTACTTACCGAGTACAACATTTTGAGCTCGACGTGCCTCACCATCCTAAGTTGAAAATGTTTGTCCACTATTTTTAAGTAATAAGAGAAGTTAGTTGAAACATGAAAGTTAAATATCTACTATTTAATTGACAAAATGATTTGTCTTATCTTGACTCTTCCAATGTCATCAACAACTATATAATGTGTTTTTTCAACTATGAATATTGTCAAATTAAGACTTCACAACAAAAGGGAATATAATTTACATTGAGAAAGGAACTACCGCAACTTTTAGTACTTGATAGATGACTTTTTTTTTTCTCTAAAACATCGTCGAGTTTAGTTATGATCGGAGATTCATATGTTTCGTATTTGGGTTTTTCATATCTGCAGAAGTTGCTATAAAATATTTAGCATACTTGTTTTTTTATAAGTAAAAAGTCTTGTATAACATTATGTATTTTTATTTTATTAAATAATAATATTTAATTAGTTTGGCCCCCAAAGAAAATTTTTTGACTCTGCCCTTGGTGATGAGAATGAGGGAGATGATGATAAGGATCATGAGGATGTGAGTCCAAGGATTAAGACAACCCAAGAGGGGGGGTGAATTGGGTTTCCAAACTTTTTCGCTTTTAACCCCCAAAACCGTGTTTGCAAAATAAAGTCTAATTTAGCACAAATATATTAAAACAACAAGTAAATAAGTGCTAATAGAGAAGCAAACACGTGATTTTTAGGTGGTTCGGCAAACCCGCCTACATCCACCCTCAAGCTCCTTTCACCGAGCCTTGAGGTTTTCCCACTATCTTCAAATAGCATACACTCTAGCTTCCGGGTGCTAGAGAACCGTACAAGTGTTTTCCTCGGGCTTAACACTCAAACCCACCAAGTGGTTTTTCGGGCTCACCACTCACAACCAACAAGCTTGAGATATACCCTCTCTAAGCTTCTTCTTTAGTGAACAACCTCACTAAAGGAATCACCTCTTTTGGATATGAAGATTGAAGAATAAACTCTCTCAAAGAGTGGATATGAAATTGAAAGGCTCTATCTTGATTCACACAAAGACAAGGATATGAAAGTGTGTTTTGTGTGAATGATATGAGAAATATAGAATATGAAGGTTTGGAATATTTCTCAAGTGATCTAAATGATATGTGGTCGTTGTGTATTTATTTTGGACGTTATGAAGGTGTATTTATAGGCCACATATGAAAACTAGCCGTTTATAGCGTTGGGAGTCGTCTGTTAAAACGAGCGGTCGACCACTATACCAAGTGATCGAAGACCGGTCGACCGCTTCACCAACCGGTCGACCTCTTCAACTTAAGCACATGATCCGGTTCAATTAAAACTCGTTTTTTACCTCTTTGAAACACCCAATTTTAAAGACTTACTTCCCATAAGTATAATAAAGGTTTGGGAGTTTGATTGGGGTGTTTTAAAACCTTTAAAAATATTTTAATCTTTCAAACAAAAGGTAAAACGGTTTATGCACTTTTTGAAAGATATGCAAGTGTGATTCATAATCCTTGTCAAAAGTGAAACTAAGAGTTACAAGGTTTATACCCTAAGGTCTTGAAACTTCACTTTTGAGCTCCTTGCATCTTCTTGATCTTCTTTCTTCAAGTCTTTGGCTCTTTCATCAAAACGTCTTTGTCTTTGAAGATGTCCGTTTTATAAACTTGATCCATTTATTGAAATCATCAAAATCGATTGTGCACAAAAGCCAACAATCTCCCCCTTTTTTGATGATGACAATAAATTGATAGTTTTGGGATGACTCCCCCTATCTTTTGCAATTGGACAATCATTTGAAACTTGAGACAAAGCGTTAGTAGCCAATATTTATAATCCAATTCAAAAGGAGAATATATAGTCATTAAAACTATCAACACATTTCTCCCCCTTTGTCACATCAAAAAGACAAAGGGAATATGCATTCTAACAATATCCATCATATGATCAAAGGGAATACAAGCATATAGACATTTAAGAAATCTCCCCTTTGTCAATCAAAAAGTGAATGCATGGATGTAACTTCAAAAATAATCTTTTTCATCCAAAAGAACAATTTGAGGCTTTCAAATGACAATCATATTGAAATGGTATAGAGGATGACTAATGGGGACTCAAGAGTCCATCGCTATTACGATAGTAGCCCACCGAGTGGGTTTGTACCAACCTCTTAGCTACCAATGACAATTTAAAGGTCATTCTCAACCAAAAAATTTAAGCTCACAAAATCTCATAAAAAATTCATGATTTTGTAAAAGTGTTAGCTCATAGATGTTCCATTTTGATAAATGCAAGAAATATGTCAAATATGAATACATTTGCATTTAGAAGATTAACACATAAGAAATCATCATAGAAGATAATTAACCAACAATTTAGAACATATTCTCAATCACGGATGTAGAAGTTACCAAAGGATTTCCCCTTAGCATTTGTCCTCAAATGTCACAAGCCTTCTTGAAGGCAAGTTTCATCCAAGTACCCTTTATTGCTCCATCCTACAAGAGAATCAAGAAACAATTTTTGGTACCCAAGCTTTCTTGGGTCCTTCGGTGTTAGCCTTGGTTCCTTTTGGAACCCATGTCTTCTTGAGAGTCTTGCTCCCAAGTTTCTTCAATGCACAATCAAAAATAGATGCCCATCTTTGTTGCAAAAATGACATGTTTGAGTAGGTGCACAAAAAGACTTAGCCTTCACAAAATAATTCTTAAAATATTTTTGGTGAATAGAAGGCTTGTAGCCTAAGCCACTTTTGTCAAAGACACATCTTTGACTACTAAGAATCAAATCTAAAGATTTTTTCCTTGAGTAAACTTTTCAAGGATTTTGCTTTGAGAAACAATTTTGTTGTTCAAAGCAACTTTCTCTTTTTCAAATTCTAAAGCTTTTTGTTGGAATAAATCATTTTCTAGCTTTAGAGTATCTCGCTCATTTTCTAATAAATCAATTTCTTTTGAAATCAAAATGAGTTTCTTTTTCAATGATGTATATTTTGAACCAAGTTTTTCAAATTGACAAAGAAGTTCATCAAAGGCATTTTGAAGTTCAATATATGAAAGTTCAGGTTCATCATCGGAAGAGTATACCTCATTGTCTTCTAGAGCCATGAAGCACATGTTTGCGATTTCTCCCTCATCTTCTTCGGAGGAGGAGGAGCTTTCATCGTTAACATTCCAAGATGTCTTTTTGTATTTGAGGCTTCTCTTCTCTTTCTTTCTTTTGAGGAAGTTCTTGAACTTTCTAGTCATCAAGACTATGTCTTCCTCATCGTCATCCTCATCTTCGATTATGGAAGATTTGAGAGCGATCCTCATCTTTTTCTTGCTCTCATCTTCATTCTCGAGCATTTGGATTTCATGGGTCATTAAAGATCCAATAGCTCATCTAGAGGAAGCTTGGTGAGGTCCTTGGCTTCTTGTATGGCGGTCACTTTGGCCTCCCATGACTTTGGTAGTGACCTAAGGATTTTTCTCACCAAAAAAGAGTTAGTATAAGATTTACCAAGTGCATTCAAGCATTTATAATTGTGGTAAATCTAGTATACATGACAGTAATGGATTCCTCTGGTGTCATTTTAAACAACTCATAATTATAAACAAGCATGTTGATTTTTGACTCTTTAACTTGGCTTGTTCCTTCATGAGTAATTCTAAAGTATGCCATATTCTTAGCATTTGTGCAAGATGAAATTCTATTAAACTCTCCTCTATCTAAAGCACAATATAATATGTTCATAGCTCTTGCATCTAGAGAGATTTTCTTTTTTCTTCACTATATTCATTTTCATTTTCGTTTTTGAGGAGTTTCAACCTCTCCAACTTTCTTTGTGGGAATATGTGGACCATTCAATATGCATAACCATAAATCATAATCAATAGATTGAAAATAAATACTCATCCTAACTTTCCAATATGCATAATCACTACCATTAAAGAATGGTGGTCTAAGTGTGGAAAGTCCTTCAACTTGAGTGTTGAAGCTTGAAGTTGCCATTCTAACTCAAGATTTTTAAATCTTGTATAAGAGCACCCTCTGATACCAATTGTGAGTCCAAGGATTAAGGCAACCCAAGAGGGGATGAATTAGGTTTCAAACTTTTTTCGTTTTAACCCCCAAAACCGTGTTTGCAAAGTAAAGTCTAATTTAGCACAAGTATATTAAAACAACAAGTAAATAAGTGCTAAATGTAAGGAGTAGGGATAGAGAAGCAAACACGTGATTTTTAGGTGGTTCGGCAAACCCGCCTACATCCACCCCTCAAGCTCCTTCACCGAGCCTTGAGGTTTTCCCACTATCTTCAAATAGCATACACTCTAGCTTCCGGGTGCTAGAGAACCTTACAAGTATTTTCCGGGCTTAACACTCAAACCCAAAGTGGTTTTCGGGCTCACCACTCACAACCTAACAAGCTTGAGATATACCCTCACTAAAGGAATCACCTCTTTTGGATATGAAGATTGAAGAATAAACTCTCTCAAAGAGTGGATAAGAAAATTGAAAGGCTCTATCTCTTGATTCACACAAAGACAACGATATGAAAGTGTTTTTATGTCAAATGATATGAGAAATATAGAATATGAAGGTTTGGAATATTTCTCAAGTGATCTAAATGATATGTGTCATTGTGTATGTATTTTGGACGTTATGAAGGTGTATTTATAAGCCCACATATGAAAACTAGCCGTTTATAGCTGTTGGGAGTCGTCTGTTAAAACGAGCCGATCGACCGTTACATGAACCGGTTGACCGCTACATGCGGTCGACCGCTTCAAGTTACCGTTACTCAACGGTCATATTGTCAAAAGCTCAACGAATCTATTTCAAAAACAACCGGTCGACCGCTATACCAAGCGGTCGAAGACCGGTCGACCGCTTCACCAGCCGGTCGACCTCCTCAACTTAAGCACATGATCCGGTTCAATTAAAACCACGTTTTTGACCTCTTTGAAACACCCAATTTTAAAGACTTACTTCCCATAAGTATAAAAAGGTTTGGGAGTTTGATTGGGGTGTTTTAAAACCTTTAAAAATATTTTAATCTTTCAAACAAAAGGTAAAACGGTTTATGCACTTTTTGAAAGATATGCAAGTGTGATTCATAATCCTTGTCAAAAGTGAAACTAAGAGTTACAAGGTTATACCCTAAGGTCTTGAAACTTCACTTTTGAGCTCCTTGCATCTTCTTGATCTTTTCTTCAAGTCTTTGGCTCTTTCATCAAAACGTCTTCTTTGAAGATGTTCGTTTTATAAACTTGATCAATTTATTGAAATTATCAAAATCTCGATTGTGCACAAAAGCCAACAGAGAGTCGAAGACTCACTTTGACCTTCGACACGCCCCCACTAATTAGTAAAGATCAATTGAGGCTTGCTTTGATTGGTTTCAACTAGACTTACATCAGCTTCGAAAGAGAATCAGAGGTCCATGGAGTCATTTCGCGATGAGCAGAGACGCTTTTTTAAGGCTCTCCACCAGCTTTTGTCCCAACATTTTCCACCATCTCAATGATTCGACATATTATTGACGTTTTCTTTGATATTTTCATGCTTCATGATATTTTCTTTTGATGCTATTTAATATTTGAAATCCTAAGGTTTAAGGCAATACAAAAGTGGGGTGAATTGAGCTGTAAAACTTATGAGGAAAATTTCCCCAAAAATGTATTTGCTAGAAAATTGATTTAATAACTAAATTAGCATAAAATAAAGCAAGGATATTACAAAATAAATGCAAGAGCTAAATATAAAGCGAGTATAGTTAGAGAGAGTAAATACAAGATTTATTAGGTAATTCGGCAACCTTTCTTACGTTCACCTCTGAAGCTCATTTCTGAGCTTGAGGCTTTTCACTAACTATCCCTTAAACCTTGAGTACACAAGCTTGAGATACCTCACTCAAGCTCCAATCCAAGCTAAAGATATGTCTTCTCTTAGCTTTTGCTTTTGGTGTACAATTTATACCAAAAGGAACTTCACCAAGCTTAAGATATGTCGTCTTCAAGCTTTTTCTTTGGTAAACAAACCTCATTAATGGGATCACAATTTTTTGAATAAAGATTTACAAGATGAAAACTGTCTATAAGAGTATATTTTACAATGATATCTCTTGCTCCCTAGCTCACACAGATAGCAAAGCTTGAATGTGAAGGTGATTTGTGTAGGCTTTGAATAATGTGAGAAAAATCAATTTTCTAGGCTTTATAGGAGTTTTAGAATGATAATGTTAGTTTTTTCCCAACATAGAAATCTCCTAGAAATGTTCCTTTTAAAGACCCCTTTCAAAAATCTTACCGTCACTATGGGTGGACTAGTAAATATACTGATGGATCAAATATATATAACGATTGAAAACATAACAAATTTTTGAATTTTAAATTTAGAAAATATTCTAAAACATTACTCAACCGATTGCAACCAGTAGTGAATTGGGTAAGAACAAATCCTTGAAATTTTGGGACTCAAAATGGTTGGATCCAGTAAATGCAACCAAGGCAAGGTTTTCGCTTACCAATTGCAACTAGTAGTGAATTCAGATTGAATCTGGTAAGAATCGAGAGCAATTCATATAATTTTGGATATCTAAATTTCACATAGACTCCTGAAATATCACTTTCAAAGTATGAGAGTTTATTTGGAAATATTTTAAAGTATGAAAAATGTGAAACAAATTAATGAAATTAATTTTATATGATTTACAAAGCGTGTGTGTGATTCAAGTGATTCTATCTAATAAGCTTTGGAATTAAAAAATATATCATCCATCCATCCATTTGATAGAGAAGAGCCCAAAAAAACTTCCAATCTAGTTTTATTGGTACAACAATTGATCACAATTTCAAAAGAACAAAATACTTTAAAATCTGTTTTTACCGGATGAGCCCCAATCGAATTGCCAATCCCACTATTAGAACAAATGTGCCTACCGAAGTATTTTTGAATTTAAAATTTGAAAGCCTCTTATGTAGCCAACGACTAGTCTTCAAGACGCATCCCACCATGTGTAACATAAATATTTTAAAAAAATTTGAAGAACAACTATTTTTTAAATGAGTCTTCCAAAGGAAACCTTTGCGGAGATTTTTGTGTCGGATGAATCCTTTATTATCATTCAAAAACTTCTATAAAGTCCATAATTCAAATTTTTCATATTTTCAAAAGTTTATACACAAATATATTCTTTCAAGCCTTGTTGTTATGTAAGCAAAGAAGATATCTTTCATTGTAATATTTGGTCTTTCAATGAGTGGTCATTATAAATGGCTTAAATATACTTTGCACCCCTTATGTTTGGGGTGTTGACTCACTGCACCCAAATGTTTTTAAGACATTGAGCCCATTATGTTATCAGTCCGTCGATTTGCACCCTCTTGTTAAATTTGGATTAAATTTAAACGATAAGCATCAACACGTGACCTGCAACCCAGTTACTTTACCCTTTTGCCCTTGACTTTCAAACAATGCAAGTTTTTTTTTCTCTCACTCATTCGATGATGAAATTCCCTTTTAGCTCTTCATCTATGTGTACAAGCCATCCCTCTTAAATCGATTCAGGACCCATATTTGCTAGCACTTGTAGCTTAATGCGCAAAACACACTCGTTGAAGCCTTGGTGCCCTTGGGCACACAACACCCCAATTTCTAGTCAAGTTCTCAACATCCCAATCAAGATTGGGTCAAACATGTAAAGAATAACTGATCTTTAGTCGATTTGCACATTGTATTTAGTATGTTTAGTACCAATTATTTGACTTAGGATGCACATGGTTCTGATTCCATCTCATGTTCTCAGAACATTTTAAATTATGTAACACGTGTAAAATATTGTACACTGATTTTGCCCTACATTGCATGAGTGTTGAGTACCGACAAACTATTTTTTCTATTTAAGTGCTTAACCTTATTTACTAAATTTTTAGGTCTACTGCGGATAATTATATATCACGGTTGGCAATTTCTAGGCAGACGAGGTCAAATTTATGTAGGAGGCAACACAAAGAAGGTGAGATTAATGAACGTTGATTATATGTTTGTAATTGAGTTTGAAAGTTATGTGAGAGGACTAAAGTATTGCTCAGTAGGATATATGTGGTATACTTTCCATGATGATGATTAACTTGCTGTTAAGGCATTGAAGGGTGACAAAGATGTCATCAGACTAATCAACTTGAAACTTACTAAAAGTAGAGAGGTACTGAACATATTTTTAGAGCATGTTGTTAATACTACTGAGATTGTAGAGGTAGAAGATCCCTCTCCTAGATTGACAGATATCGCGAGGCCATTACAACCCTTTTTTAGTTGCGACTAAAAGTGGTGAAGAGGATAGAGGATCTCGAGAGGGAGATGATTTAAAGGGTAGGGGTTCCTATGAGAAAGATGGGGTTGGAGTGTATTCGGGTTGTGAGGAAGGAGCTAAAATTAATGATAGAGTGAGGATGGACACAGGGCAAATGTGGAGGATAGGTGGATGTGGTGGGTGAAAATGTTGGGCCTTCTAGGCGAGCTATCATGAGGTGGTTTGGTCGGAGGGTAGGAGACGTGGTAGGCCACGTAGTGGTATTCAAATTGGTAATCTAGTTGACCAATTGATGAGGAGGATGGAGGGTTTGACTATGACACTACCTTCGTGGACTTCACTGATGTGAAGGAAAATAAATTAAATTTGTTTACTCATGTTGATTGTCCAAGGGGTGTCAAACAAGAAAGTGGCCCAGATATGGACTGGTTTGAGACTTTTCTAGTCCCCTCGATGGAAAACGAGGACGGTGATGTTTCTTTTGAATACACAACAAGCGATGGCTTACATAGCTTGGATGGGTTTGATAGTGATAAAGCCCCATGCAAAAGAAAATACCTCGAGTTCAATTAGAATGATATGCATTGTAAGTTTTTTTGTAGTGTGGGCTTATTTTTTCCACTATCAAATCAGTGAGGAAGGCTTTGAGGCGAGATGCAGTGCATAAACATTTTGATAATGGATATTTGCATAATGATAAGCGCTAGGTGCACGTCATTTGTAGTGAGGAGTTGTGCGATTGATACATCTTCGTATCAAAGATGTGAGACCGGGAAGGGTTGCACATCAAGCACTTCATTCATGAGCACACATGTGGTGCTTACTACGTATAAAAAGTGTGACGTTGAATTCTTGACCTAGCAATATTTGTCAAATTTTAGAGATCGTCCTAGCTAGCCTCTGTTTGTACTTCAGGCCCAAATCAAGAGGGTTTTTAACTTCATGCCCAGATATGTTTGCACTTCATGCCTCCGTTTGTCTTCGCCTTCTCCATGTAAATCTTAAGTCTATTAAGTATAAGGGCAAGGCAATATTAAAGGATGCTTTATAGGCTGCTGGAACATCCATAAACCGCACTACTGTTGAAGATTTCATGATGAAGATCAAAGTTATTGTTCTAGGTACCCACCAATATCTGAGCGAGATCAATCTAGCATTATTGTCAAGACACACATTTGATTTAGGTTACAATAACGATATGCTCTTGAATAACCTTGTTGAAACTTTAACCGCTTGGATCAAATGAGCAAGTAACAAGCCTATCATTACCATGTGTGAAGCAATATGACGGCAGCTTTTGATTATATTTCACAGAAAGAAAAAAAGCAAGGGCTGAGGCTACAATTAGACAAGCATCAGAGTCATTATGTCTCAAAATATTTAAGAAGCTGAAAAAAATTAAGAGCGAATCAAGGGTTTATGTGTGCCAATGGCAAAATGAGTTGGAGTTTGAAGTTGATCATCCATTTGAGACACATAAAGTGGTAGATCTTGAGGCCCTCACCTATTCTTGTGGGAAGTGGCAATTAAGCAGAATTCCCTGTATGCACGCATGTGTGGCGATCTACCAGCGTAGACATTGACCTAAAGACTATATTGCGGACTGGAACTACATGGGAACTTACCTCAAATCCTTCGATCATAGGATATATCCTATGCCTGGCCCAGAGAAATAGCATAAGGATCCTACCACTTTTTGTTTAGATTTAACCTGAAATACCTAGGAAGTTGAGAAGAAAAGAACCCAATGAACCGTTAGTCCGTTACAAGATTAGTGAAATGGGGTATATGGTAAAATACAGCAATTGTGGTCTAGAGGGCCAAAACACAAGGGCTTGCCCGCATCTAGAAAATCCAAACAAGAAAGTGTGGAGGAAAAAAAAACCTTGTAGAAGGGGAAACACAATTGAATCAGCCAGAGGTAATGTTTTTATGACAGCTTTTAGTTCAACAAAATGTTTTCTTAAATGAATGACGCCTTTTCACAGAATATTTCATCATTTGTTGGAGGAGGATTGAGAGCCCCTTGCCTCTACCTCTGCAGTTGTAGCCTCACCCTGGGCATTTTGTAGGAGTACAGCTCTAGTCACTGGTATGTAATGCTTATGTTAGTTTTGGAACTTCAACTTATGTCAATATGATCTGATGCTGTAATTCCTTACAACTAAACTGGAATTGTGACTAGGAGTGTATGACTTCTTTAGGAGTACTGTAGATGTTGTCAAATTTTGGTATCTAGTAAATGTGAGAATATGTTGGTTTGATGTTGTATTGTTGTTTATTTGGTTGAAGTTGGTTCCTATCATTTTATGGATATTTGATGTTGGAGTTAAATACACTTTACTCCCTTATCTTTGAGGGTACTTACACATTGCACCCCGATGTATTATTTTTGAGACATTAGACCCATAAAGTTACACATTTTTTCAATTTAGACCCTGTATCGTAATTGAGCGTTAATTTAGATGGATTTCATCAAAACGTGCCTTTTGCGTGACTGCCACCTAAGTGAGATATGTAATACCTCCAAAGGTAAGAAGGGCTATGTGTAAATACTATCAAAGATAAGGGGGCAATGTGTAAATATTTTGACGAAATCAGTCTAAATTGATGCCCAATTACGATACAGGGTCCAAATAAAAAATGTGTAACTTTATGGGTCTAATGTCTCAAAAATAATACATTCGGGGTGCAATGTGTAAATACTTCAAAGATAAAGGGGCAAAATATATTTATCCCTTGATGTTGGTTTAATGTTAGTACACATCATTTCTAGTTGATTGTTGATTTGATGTTGGTTTTATGTTTTTCTTACAGTTTTGGGTTGTGGGATATATGGTTGAAGATGGACAAATTGTAAAGGGCGCTATGTTGGGAGGTAGTTTTGAGTTGTGACAGATCTTTTTGAAGATCGATATTAGTTATTGTTTAGTTTTTGGTTAGAAGCGTGTGAAGAATTGTAACTTGTTGTGGAGAATTGTAAAAGAATTGTAAAGGATGTTGCAAATATTGTGTTATGGCATAACTTATTGTTTTTTTATTAGAAATAATGTGCAACAATGTTATGTTGGGAGCAATACTCTTTTGACCATTTTGTAAATATTATGTTGGCAAATGTGGTAGTTTTATGTGCAACAATATTATGTGTTGGCAGATATGGTAGTTTTGAATTGTTGCCTTAGAATATATATGCAGCAATGTTATGTTGCCTTTTGGTTTATGTTTTTTTTATTAAACACGATGCTCTTGAATTGTAAAGGAATGTACTGTTTTGTAAGGCAACTTGTAGAAACACCATTTTGGCTAGAATATTTGAACAACACTTGGACAAAAAATTTGACAACATTTTGTTTGTAGTCACCATATTCTCCTTAATTCTAGAATGTACATTCATTTAATTCTTTATCCACATCAAGTAGGCAACAGAAGCAAGACACAATGAAGATGATAAAAGTCTGATATTGACTTGAAAATGAGATTAAAAAAAATAGGACACAATTCTCATATTAACTTGAAAAATAAATACAAAAAGTCACATGACAATGTGCTACCATTTTACAAACATCAATTGGTTCATGACATTGTATTGTTACTAAAGATCGAACATACACACTACAAGAGATTTGCTTTTTAGCGACGAACTCAAATTCGTAGCTAAAATACATCTTTTGCGAAAAAATATTGTTTGATCGCTGAAAACTTAAAACACATGTTTTTCAGCTATAAATATATAATTTCATCAATAAAAAATACAGTGATGACTTTATCAGCGACAAACGCAACTACGTTGCTAACACTATATCTTTTATGACAAAATATTCTTTCGTTGTTAAATACTTATAATATATGATTTTAGCTATGAAGTTCAATATTGTGTTGCAAAAAGTGTTATCAGCAACTAGTTCAACATTGACACTTATTCTCAGCTCTTGCCGATATTTTTACTTAGGCTCTTCCTTCTCATGTGCTTCATTTACGCTTATCCAAGATGGGCATTGTAGAATGCTGTAGTCCATCTTGCGGTGGGATATTGCATAATAAAGCTCCTTTTGCTGCTGCTGCAACACAAGATGATCCTTAGCTCACCACAGTCAATTGCAAGCAAGAGTCTTGCAAAACAAAGGCAGAGCATTGTTGAGCTCATTTAATCCTGGCAAGCATACACGTCAAAGCATAGTCACTAGTTATTCATTTCTTTATTTGTTGTTGATATGTACATGTGTTGAGTTGGATTTTAGGCTCTCTTTAATTCATGTACTGCAAAGTTTATTAGAGAATTCTGTTAGAATCTTTGCAGCGTGTATATTCTTTATTCTTTCAGCAATTATGTATATGATGAAATTCATTCATTAAAGAATTAGACAACTTCCTTCAACCTCCAGACTTCACGTTTCTTGTCTTCTTCTTCCATTTTTCTTTTTCTGCATTTACTTATTTGGTATCAGAGCTATTTTTTGAAAACCAATGGCTGAAGACACAGTTTTTGATTCAGGCGTTGTTAGCAACGCCAACCCAACTTCCCAATTTCTCAATTTCAATGACCTAAATAACTCATACAGACTTGACAATGGAGATAATCTAGCATTCACCCTTGTTGTTGATCTGCTGACCAGTGAGAATTACATTTCTTGATTTCGTTCTATGCGAAAAGCACTTTGGGACAAGATTAAAATTGGGTTTGTCAATGGAGACTTTCCCAAACCAACCAGACCCACTAATGCACTCTTGGATGCTTGGGAACGTTGCCGCGACCTTGTAGTCTCTTGGATTCAAAACTCGGTTAGTGCTTCAATGAAATCGAGTATGACTTTTGTTGATGATGTGAAGGAGCTATGGGATGAGCTTCAAGACCGATATTCTCAACAAAATGGACCCAAAATCTTTCAATTAAAGAAGACACTTGCAAGTGTGACACAAGAACAGGACACAGTAAGTATATATTATGGAAAACTTAAAGTGTTATGGGACGAACTCTCTGTGTATGATACTATTCCTAACTGTTCATGCAAAAAATTGAAAATTCTTTTGGATAGACACCAACAACACATCCAATTTTTAATAGGTCCTAATGATGCTTACTCCAATGTAAGAGATCAAATTATACTATTGGATCCTTTACCCCCTGTAAACAAGATTCCACGGTTCAGCAACAAGAGATGCAACACAAGCTAATTACTCATACCTCATATGTTGAGTCTATGGCTTTATTCACTAAGAAGTCTGATGGTGATTTCAAATCTACTACAACATCAGGAGCTAATATTAAGCCAAACAAACCATATTGTACTCACTGCTTCATAACTGGGCATACTTTTGAAACCTATTTTAAAGCTAGAAATGTTGAACCCCAAAGTTGTACCCATTGCAACATGATAGGGTATATGGCTGACAAATGCTACAAATTGCATGGGTATCCATCTGGACACAAGCTCCATAACAAGACTAAGCTTTCTTCTAATTCAGCTGCTGCCAATGTTCTAATTAATGAGTCTGATGATGATGAAGATTACAAAATGACTTTAATCAAGCTGCAGTATAAATAATTATTGCATCTTTTGCAGCAAAAGGAGAGCTCCACTAGGATTCATTTTGCCAATCAAGTCCACACTCAATTCAAACCTCTTGTTAACACCATTAGTTCTTCAAAAATGGCTGGTACAACCCTTTGTTCATCTACCTTCACACACAGATCCACTTCATCAATACATATCCCATGTATAATTGACCCTAAAGCAACAGATCATATGATCTGTTGCCCATCATTTTTTACTCATCCTTTTACTACTATATATTATATTGTTAGCTTGCCTAATGGTAGTAACTTCGATTACACATATTGGATTTGTCAAGCTGACGATACACTTATACTCTCCATGATGTTCTATGTGTACCATCTTTCTCCTTCAATTTACTATCAACTAAGAAAATTGCTGAGTCATTCACTTGTTGCCTTGTTTGTTTTTTTTATGCCTATTATTTTTAGGACCTTGCATCTTGGACCAAGATTGGGATAAGTGAGGTCAAGCATGGTCTTTATCATCTCATGACAGCTGCCATTTCTCCATTTGCTTTAGTCTTGAAACCTACCACCTTCCTTGTTAGCACACCTATCTTTTCGAACGCTGTTAGTCATGGTGTTGACCTTGTTGATTTATGACTTTGTAGAATGGGTCATGTTTCCAAGTCTAGATTGTTTTTAACTGATGATCTGGTTGTAAGACACAATATTTCAAGTACTAATGAAAGGTCTTGCAGCATTTGTCCTCTTTACAAGCAACATTGACTCTCATTTCCTTCTAACACTCATAAATCCTCTTTCATATTTGAACTTATTCACAGTAACATATGGGGGCCTCTTCCTACAACTGCCTCTGATGGTTCAAGATTTTTCTTAATCATCGTCAATGATTTTTCTCACTCAACTTGGGTGTACTTGATGAAAACCAAAGCTAAAACTAGACAATGTGTGGAAGCTTTTTACAATCATGTGGAGATTCAATTTAGAGTTAAGATCAAAACAATAAGAAGTGACAATGGGGATGAATTCATATGACATCATTTTCAATAGAAAATGCATAATCTACCAGAGGACTTGTGTAGAGACCCCTCAACAGGATGGGGTAGTTGTGAGAAAACACCAACACATCTTGAATGTGGCTAGGCCCTTAGATTTCATGCCAAATCTTCCTCTCTTTTATTGATTTGACTGTATTTTCACAGTCGTATACCTCATCAGCATAATACCCACACCATTATTATATAATAAAATACCTTTTGAACTCCTCTTTCAAACCAAACCAATTTACCATCACCTGAAAATCTTTGACTGCCTTTGTTTTGTATCTACACTTACTAGAGGCAGAAGAAAGTTTGACCCCCATGGCAAGAAATGTGTGTTTCTTGGTTACTCATTTGGTGTTAAATGGTACAAACTTCTAGACTTGGAGACAAGACATGTTTTTCTCTCTAGGAATGTTGTCTTTCATGAGGACACATTTCCTTTTCACTCTCTACCTTCTTCACCATCTGTACCACCACTAGATACCTCTCATTTTCCTTCTCTGCCCACTCCTTTTCCCCTCTGTTCTTCAACACCTTTAACCAATCCATCACAAGAATCTGATCTATCTCCTACTGTCATCCCAACCTACTCTACAGGGCTCGGGTGCATCCTTGTCTCCATTCCAATTTTAGAACCTGCCACATATACTCCCACTACAGCTATACCTCCTCATTTACCTCGTCAAAGATCTCTTTGAACCAAAATTGCACCTCAATACCTCAGGGATTTTCATTGCCAACAGATTTTGCTTCCTCCACCATCTCAATCCATATCCAAGGAGAAGTCTACTTCATCAGGTACTTCTTCTCCTTTATCTGCTTATCTTTCTTACCATAGACTATCTCCTCCATTTAAAGCATTTTCTACTACTGTATCTACTCATTTTGAACCAACCTCTTATGCCCAAGCCTCTAAAGACCCAAACTGGTGTACTGCTATGGCAAACAAAATCTCAGCACATGAAACTAACAATACCTGGATCCTCATAGATTTGCCACCCGGTAAATCTACTATAGGATGCAACACATTTTCCTCGGTTACGAAAATGGTTACTGTCAAATGCCTTCTATCCATTGCAGCAATCAAATAATGATTTTTACATCAATTCGATGTTAACAATGCATTTTTACATGGAGACTTGCAAGAGGAAATATACATGCTTAAGTCACCTATATATGCCAAAAGGGATTCACACGAAGTGTGTCAATTGTTGAAAATTTTATACAGTCTTAAGCAAGCTTCACGGCAATGGTGTGCCAAGTTGTCCACATCTCTCATTTCTTTTTGGGTTTTTGCAATCTAAGGCTGACTACAGCCTCTTTACCAAGCAATCTCGAACATCTTTTGCAACACTTCTTGTCTATGTGGATGACATTATTGTTGCTAGTGATTCTACTTATTCTGTGACAACCCTGAAAGAATTCTTGAATTCTCATTTTAAGATCAAGGATTTGGGCTCATTGCAATATTTTCTTAGTATTGAAGTTGCTCGAACAGCTACCGGTATACATCTTTGTCAATGAAAATATGTGTTGGATATTCTTGCTGATTCGAGTACATTAGGCTCTAGGCCTTCGAAAATTCCATTAGAACAAAATTCTAAGCTTAGTAAAGATTCTGGAACAACTTTTATAGACCCTACTGGATACAAGAGATTAGTTGGCAGACTCCTCTATCTAACTATTACGCGTCCAGATCTTAACTACAGTCTACAAGTCCTCAGCCAATATATGGATTGTCCCATAGACATCCATCTTTCCAATGCTCATAAAGTCCTCAGATATATCCGAGCTGCACCAGGTCAAGGCTTGTTTTATTCGAAATCTGGTTCTCTTCAACTTCAGGCCTTTTGTGATTCAGATTGGGGTGCTTGTCTTGACACTCACAGATCTGTCACTGGGTTCTGCATCTTTCTTGGTTCCTTTTTGATTGCTTGAAAATCTAAGAAGTAGATTGTGGTCTCCCGTTCTTCAGCTAAGGCTGAATACCGAGTCATGGCTACTACATGTTCTGAGCTGACATGGTTAAGATATATTTTAGCTACATTCTAGATTTCTCATTCTCCACCAATTCAGCTCTTTTGTGACAACCGAGCAGCCCTACATATTGCTGCCAACCCCGTCTTCCATGAGCGTACCAAGCACATTGAACTTGATTGTCATCTTGTGGTTGATTTGGTTCAAGAAGGGCTGCTGTAAACTGCTCACATTGACACTCATTTTCAGCTTGCCAATATTTTTACTAAGACCCTTCCTTCTCATGTGCTTCATTTACACTTATTCAAGATGGGCATTGTAGACCTCTACAGTCCATCTTGTGGGAGGATATTACTAAATGAAGCTCCTTCTGCTGCTGTTGCAACACAAGATGGTCCTCAGCTCACCACTGTCAGTTACAACCAAGAGTCCTGCAAAACAAAGACAAAGCATTGTTGAGCTCATTTGATCCTAGCAAGCATACACGTCAAAGCATAGTCATTAGTTATTCATTTCTTTATTTGTTGCTGATCTGTACATGTGTTGAGTTGGATTTTAGGCTCTCTCTTAGATTAACGTACTGCAAAGTTTGTTAGAGAATTATGTTAGAATCTTTGCAGCATGTATATTCTTTATTCTTTCAACAATTGTGTATATGATGAAATTCAGTTAATAAAGAGGTAGACAACTTCTTTCAACATCAAGACTTCACGTTTCTCGTCTTCTTCTTCCAATTTTTCTTTTTATGCATTTACTTATTGGGCACAGGTTGGAAGCATCATTTGGTTTGATAAATTCTTTGACATTCATGCAGATGCATGATTTTACGATGGTAACGTGTGGTTGGTTGTTAGCTTCCCAGTTTTGTCACTACAGATACTTGTGGCGGATCCAATAGTCTCACAGCTACCAAATGACGTACAATTTCTTTGTTGTTCATCATATTCTTGATGGCAAAGGCAAGGCTCCATGTTACAGCCAATGGCAGTCCCTCTGGAACAGCAATGACAAAAAAATTCTAACATTTCCAATGCCTCATCTCCAAACCAGCTCCAATGGGTTCCCTCTTGCCATTTATGGTTCAGCAATCCTTTCCCTAGGATTGCAAAAGTCACTATGGCAAATAAAAGGCCTATCTTACCTCTAATGGTTTTTTCTTCTTCTGTTTTTCTATTTGTTTTGTGTAGAACAATTATATTTTTTTTCCTTCATATAATTATTTGTTTACTTTATTGTTTGGCCCTAGAGACCTCAAGAAACAAAAACAGGAAATGAAGATAAAGACGGAAAGACAGAGGAAGTACATCTAACTACACGTGTTGTAGCTGCTGGAGTCATTTAGACCCAAACCCACAATAGCCAAGTAGTCTTCCAAACTTAAAATCCGAAGCACGTATGGAAGAGAAACTGTTATCGAGTTGGGGTCGCCTAGAAAAATGAAAAAAAAAAAACTTGTGTAACATTCTCAAACAGCAAAAAATAGAAATTGCAAGTGTGGTTTGGGCTCAAAGGGCTTTGGGGATTTCATGGAATTCTCAATGGGTGACGCTGTCGTTTCAAAGTTTCCTAATTAATAACACAATTAAAAGGAGGAGAAAAAAAAATAGTTGTTCAATTTCAATTGTGTATAAGAAATGGTTGATCATTCACGTGGCACTTGTGTCGGTTTAAATTGGTATTAATCCAAACACCTCCCTCTAAATATAAAGGTCCATGAAAATAAGAGATATTTATTTTAGGAGAAAATATACCTTACCCCTCGCTTGTTTATGAGTATTGACATTTTGTACCACATATTTTATATTCGTGACATTGAGCATCTAAGGCATGAATGTATATACCTATTTATGCATAAATTAGAATGTTTTCTTTTAAACAACCTTCCTCTATCTTTTCCAGGGGTGACTCCATGGAAATTTGGGCCTTAGGCAAAATTTTAAAGTGAGGTTTTTTATAAAAATAATAAAATATTAATAAAAATTTGTTAAAAGTATTCTTATAGCTTTTTGGATGTAAAATTACTTATCAAAGTGTCATATTCTAGATTTATTAATATATCATTTTCAATTAATAATATTACTAATTATTTAATCTTTCTTGAGTCATATTAGATCTTAAGTAAGATTTTATTAATTTTAAAGATAACTAAAATAAATACAACTTAAAATAAATTAAAGTAAAAAGTTTAGAATAATAGTACCTAAGACTTTAGTGAGGAAAGATAAGAGTTTAGAAGCTCCAATGAATGATAAGAATAAAAAACATAATGGTTAAGAGATGATTTTTCTATATTTTTTGTACTTGATAGATATTGTCTCAAATAAATTTAAGTAGCTAGCAATATCTAAGTAAAAAATTAAATAAATAAAGAGATTGAATTAGACTTTATAGGATTTCTTTGAATTAATTATAATTATTATCTTTAAACAAGAAGATATTATATGGTTGAAAGGAAACTTTATAAATACCACAAAAAGTGAAAAGTAACCCTCCTTCAATTAAGGAGATTTAATAGGCCTCTTCATATGCTCTTTAAGTTAAGTTTTTGAGGCCTTAATATTAAATTTTCTTTAAATATAACATTAAAGAAAATTTTGAACTGGAGGGAAAAAGTTTATGTTCAATCAATTAAGAAGATTTAATAGACCTCTTCAATTAATATAGGTTAAGTTTTTTAGGCTTTAATATTATTTTTTTTTTTAAATATACCATTTCAAAAAATTTTAAATTAGGGGCCTCCTAATTTGAGCAACCGCCTATAGCTAGAGCCGGCCCTGATCTTTTCCCTCTCTATCTTTACATAAATATGGAGTCCATCATCCTATTTTACAACCTGAACTGACCAAAGTTTTTATTAATGTGGTGGTAAAATATCCGACATTCATTAGCATCCACTAGGATCTTTAAATTAGAATGGCATCCCTAGCCCCACTGCAGACGATGTTTTCGATACTATTCGCTCCATGCTCTGTTGGTAGGAATGGCAATTTCAACCCCCTTGTCGTCATTATCCTTTCCCAATCATCTCTTCTATATGCTTATGTTCATGACGGCGTAGGCTTTTAAAATTCCTACATCATTAGAATCTACAATGGAGCTTCCTCCGGTCGGAGGGTGATCATGATCCACTGACGCACGTCCTTTTGAGTTGAAGCCCTTCAGCAAGTACTTGAATGCCAACCGATGAACATACAAATACATTAAAGAAAGTTACAAAGCATATCCCTACTAAGATTTCACAAACACCAAATATCTCTTGCAAATACATTTTCAAATATCACATTGACTTATCCCCCGAATCCCAAGCTTCCTACAATTCGGACTCTCGATCTGGCCTTAAAAGGAATGGACCCAAATTAAGCGTACTTCCCTAATAAAATAACACAATTAAAAGGAGAAGAGGAAAAAAAACTTGTTCAAATGGTTGATCATTCACGTAGCACTTTGTGTCGGTTTAAATTAGTATGAACCCAAACACCTCCTATAAACCTAAAGGTCCATGAAAATAAGAGAGATTTATGTTAAGGGAAAATATACTTCACATGCCTCACTTGTTTATGAACATTGACATTTTATACCACATCTTTTATATTCATGACATTGAACACTTAAAGTTTTGATTCGTGTTGATATGTATTTTCAGTCAAAATTAACAATCAAAATGGAATAAAAATTGGACGAAGAGTGCAAATTGACAGCGAGCATCACGCACGTAAAAGGCATGCATTTATTTTCCGTAATTTTGATGCTTAATTTGGATGAAATGTGCAAATCAACTAGAATCATAAACTTATTATGTCGCCAAATAAAAGATGATATTGCAAATCATAAGTAGCCAAACTTCAAAGATGCAAACTATATTTTTTCGATTTGTTTTTTAATTTGCCCACGAAAAACATATGTAAATCTTTGCCCCCAAAAAAGAAAGGCATGTGAAATTGCTAATGCAAGAGATTCAGCACCTACTATTATATTAAGCCACCACTGTTATGTCATCTAGATGAAGATCTCCTATCCAATTTCTTTCATTTTTTTCTGCAATTGTTTGACTTTTAAGTGGTTTGTGTATAGATTTGAGTTTTAATAATATATCTATCGGGCAAAACTACTGTAAAGAGAACAGAGTGTCAATGTAGCCTTTACACGGAGCTGGTACCCCACTGCCCGAGGAAGAAAATCCTCTTCCTCCCCTAAACCTTTTTCTTTGAGCCACATTATATTCCTCTTGCATCCTAGCCAAACCATAGGCTATATGGATTTTATTGGGACACAACATCCTCACAGGTAATCGTATATCATCTCGCATCCCACTCAAGAAACAGCTGAGCTTAGGATGCTCAGACAGCCCCTTAAGCGATTAGAAAGATTTTCAAATTGACTCTTATAAGCCTCAACTGTTGTGGTTTGTTTCAGCCTAGTCAATGCTTCCATTGGATCATCATACGTATGGTTTCCAAAATGCAATAGTAAAGCCATAGAGAGACCTTCCCAATTAGTAAGGGTTCCTGACGCCTCTAATTCTTGAAACCTCACTAGAGCCTTACCTTCCATGTGAAAAGAAGCTAACATCAGCTTTTGTGGTGGTGTGGTATGATGAAAGGTAAAGAACTGTTGAGCCTTGTACAACCAGCCCGCTGGATCCTCCCCATCGAACCTAGGGGAGTCCAATCTCATAAATCTGGGATGGAACCCATCACCCTCTGGTTGATTCTGCCCCATAAGCCCTCTTTCACAATTAACCTCCTCTGGTAGCCTTTGGAGAACTGTCTGCACTCTCACGGTAAGAACCCCAATCTGGTGAGTCAGGTCTTCTAGAGTTCCTTGTTGCCCTCTTGAGTCCTTAATTGAGTATCATGTTGCTTCATTATGTCTTCCATAATCTGTTGTTGACCCTCCTGTTGTTGTTTTATGGCAACTACAAATTCCACCAAGACGTTCATCGAGTTCCATCAGCCATTGTGAGGATCAGCTGCTTTGATACCACTTGAAACAAACAAATTGGGTTTTGAACTTTTCTGTTGTTTTTGTATTTTTGAGATTTGATGAACAATCGAAATGAACTATTACAAGCTGTAAACTACTGCTATTCGAGGCTAGCTACCTCCAGAAACTAGAAAGCAAATAATCTAGATGATGATCAATCTTCGGCATAACCTCCTTCTGCCCCTTTCTAGCGAATATATCCCCCTAACAACTAACAAACATCTACACTAACGCATGGTCCTATAAAAGCCACATAAAAAGCCCCAATAAAATTAGCTATTGGAACCCAATTAAAGCCCAACTAAAACTGACCTGAATAATGAGTCCACTCTCCAAAACGCACAGCACAGCACAAGACAGCAACAAACTTCAGTTCCGCGACACTTTGGCTAAGTTTGGATTGGTTTTGAAAATATTTTTTTGTTTGTGTTTTTAGGAGGTAGTATAAATTGTCTTATGATTGGTGAAAAATTTATTAAAAGTTATTAAAATTTGTAAAAAGTTATTAAAATCGGAAAAAATTATTGTGAAAATTTTTTGAAAATGTTTTGAAATCAAAACAAACACAGCCTTCAGTTCTGCAACACTTCAGTTCCAACACTCCAGTTCCTTCTCGAACACTCGAACTCCCCCTCCACTTCTCTCTTTTGCTTCTGCAACCACCCGAAACCTTAAATCATCTTACCCCTTATTGTTAGCTTGTTACTGTTTTGTTCCCCATTTATTCAGCTTCGTTCACTGTCGGAATGGCTGCAAGGGCTAAGCAAGGGAGGCCAAGAGGGTGGGTGTCACTATGATCGAGTGGGGGAGGTGAGGCTTCCCCACATGTTCTATTCCGGCCTCTGCCTCAGCCTAGATTACAGGAATCATTTTTGGGGTATTCGGACTACTCTACGCAGCCACCAGACAAATGGGCAGAGCAAAGGGGTGGTCTCGATGGAGCCGATCCTCGTGAGGATGATCATAGTGAAGGTAAGAAGCTAGTACTATTCCATCCTCATGAGCCGAGCCTCAGTTTCACTCTAAGAGAAAGTCTCATACAGCTTAATCCTTCTCAACTGCATTTCAAGTCGTTTTACAAGTGGAACCTATGTGGCTTATAAAATAAAATTCAAGACTGAAAAGATCAAGGCTACTGAGTGTTTCAGCTATTGTGTGAAATATGTGCTGTTCAGTTATGCCATTTCCAAATGCAGTTAATCTAGTTTTCGGCAACGATGTGCAATTAGATTTCCAGTTGTGTTTATGGTGGATTATTATTGTTTTTCAAATATAATGCAACTGTGACAATGTCACCTGGATTTGTTTGCGTTTTATTTTTCACAATATCTTTTCAGCTTTGGAAGGAGCAATCTTGGACACCTTTTCTAACACCAAGGCAATAATTGCCTGGAAGTGGCAAATTTATACTGGGACTAGAAAGAGTAAGGTCAGAATTCAATAGGAGATTTTGGTAACCCTCTTTACTGAAGAAGCGTCAGTTCCAATTTCCACTTTCAGAAAACTCAGAGTCTATATTATTTTGAGCTGTGTTTGAGCATAATCTTCAGCTGATAATCCAGAAAAGGCTGCTGATTCCTGAACATGGCGTTGAAACATCGTAATAAACACTCTTCCTGAGAGATGATTTCATGCCTCGTGAAATTTCATGAGTCCAACTTATAGATTTCAACTTCTATAGAATCACTGTCGATAACCTAACCTGAGAAAGAATAGGATCAAATGAAAGTTCCATGCAGATTTTACACATTTTTAAGCGCTTATAAATTGGTTAGATGGTTCAATTTTTGCTTCATTCATTGGATGTTTTGTTTTGGCACTTGCTGATTGTCGGACAATGGGCAATCTGTTGAAGACTTTTAAATTCTTTTAGGAAAAGAATGTACGAATAGGGCAATTTTATAAAGGGAATTGCGTGGCTGTTGTATGTGTGCAGGAGTGAGTACCGCAGGATATGATGGATTTACTATGGCTTGTGATTTTGCTTTTTTCTTTTTCATCCTTTTTGTTTCCATGGGGAGGAGGGGACAATTCTACGCTAACAAGGATATTTGACTCTTTGACTGTGATGGGTGTGGTAGTAATAACTATGTTTGAAGCCACTGTGTATGCACTGATTACTGATGGGTTCTGCATCTTGTTGTTCTATGACAACTCGGTTGGCTCGTTGTTACAAGCGTCGGGGTAAGGCAAAGGGCACAGAGTTTGCAAAACTTTGAAGCTGGGTCGTGTTCAAGTGAGTATACCGTCGGGTGCGAGGGGACCATCAGCGGACAATGCCCTTGTGTTTGCTGCAAGGGTGACTTATATTGTACGTTTGCTGATATGAAGCACAAGTGCTGGACTCTAGTCTCCGAGGAGGATAAGGATGAGTTATACACCTGAGTCCTAGGAAGTTCTATATAATTGAGAACAATATTCTGGAGTTATAGATTTCTGCATTTCACTTCACTCTTTCTTAAAAACTTTTTCTTATCGTGTAAATATTGCCTTATGAACAGGGAGATTTCACATTGGATTGGGATAGATATGAGGACCGTGAATGTATAAAAGCAAAACTGGCCTCCAGCTATAAGACTTATAGGTATGATCTACATAATATTTATAAGAAATACTAGACCAAAGCAGCAGCATTGGCCAATGCTCCGGTGGAGATGCGTGAAGAAGCTTGGAAGATCAGGTGCGATCAATGAGGGGAGGAAGAGTACCAGGTGAATAATATTTAATACCATATTTTTCACGACAATCTAGCTGTTTAAATATTTCAGTATCATAGAGAGCATAAACATCCAACTAGTTGACATAGCTAATTGTTCAAACTCAAATAGATGAATATTCTGGAGTTATAGATTCATATTTTTGAGGACTTCAGATCAGAATATACAACATAATCTTCTCTAAAATGTAACTCATTAGATATCTATGTTTTAATGGGATGAGAAGACACTACAGAGCAGAAGTGAAACTTGGAACCAATCTTGCATTTCTACTTGCTACGAAAATTTATGCAACATCGTCCATGCATAAAGAATTTTATATTCGCTCCACCATCAAGCACTCAAACTCATACATAAATTTTTCCATGAAAAGATCATCATGTCAGTATAGAGTTCCTCAAACTTAACATAATAT